>JADRCD010217194.1:0-29719 GCA_019843815.1 Montemys delectorum
AAAAAAAAAAAAAAAAAAAAAAAAATGGCTGCTCGCCTAAGGCAGTGCCTCTGGCCTTTCATAGTTGCACTTTCTTCTTCCAGGATCCTTTTATTCTTCCTCACCTATCCCCATGCCAGCCTGGCTATGCCCAGCTCATGTTTGAGGTCTCAGTTAAAATGCCACCTTTCCCTGGGATCCTCCCCTCACCCATCGCACCACCGCCTTCCCTTCACACTCCATTATAAGGGTTTGTTTATGCCTCCGGCGGAGTAGAGAGAAGGGGTCTATAAGCTATGGTCCCAGGGCCAACGCAGTCTCTTTGACATATTTTTCTTAATAAAGTTTTATTCACGGGCAGCCACACCTTGCCTCTTAGTCGGTGGGTCAAGTCTGTGGCAGTTTTCACACTGCGGAGCAGAGCTGAATAGTTGTGATGGGAAGTACGACTGGCAGGGGCTGGAGGAGATGGCTCAGTGGTTAGAAACCCTGGCTGCTCTACCAGAGGGCCAGGGTTTGATTCTCAGCTCCCAGGTAGCAGCTCACAACCATCTGTAACTCAATCGAGGGGGGGGGGTGTGTGTGTTCCAATGTCTTTTCCTGGCCCTAGCTAGCACAGTGTTGCTCAGGCATATATACAATCAAAACACTTATATGCACAAAGAAGACAGACAGACAAACAGACAGGAAGGAAGGAAGGAATAATGAAAACATGACAGGCAAAATTTAAAAGTATTGGTTCCCTGACTCTTTTGAGTATATGAATTGCAGTGAAGACTTTACCATACATACTTCATGGCGATCACTCCTTTAATTGTCCCTCATAAACCAATCTCTTTAAGGACGAGGCCCCTGCCACTGCTATCTCCTCAGCAACTCAGTGTTGGGGAGAGATGTTTGTTGAATGAATACATGAACAAATGAGTGTGTGAACTGATTCAGCAGGAAGAAACAGAAGCCAGGTGGGAAACTCAACTCAGATGAGGGCAAGCCCCGGTAGGTAGAATGTATTTACACGTAAACGATTTCTAGGGCGTAGCTACAGTTTAGGGAACTATAGAGGCACTGGAGAAGCAAGTGCTCAAAACCACTGGGAAGAAAGGAGAGGGAGCTAAGTGTTCAGGAGGCTACAGTGAACACAGTTGTAGAAGGAGCTCCCAGGGAAAGCCCCAGGACAGTGGCCTCCTTCTCCTTCCTCTGCTGCAGCATCCCATCTCTGCCCACATGACTGGGAGATGAAAGAGCTCCCAAGAAAGCCCATGGGATCTACTGGATGGAGAGGATGAACTGGGTCACTGACACTCAGGCCCAGGCCCTTTGCCACCTTGGGCCTTGATTGGAAACTGAGTCTATGAGAGGCTTCAATCCTGGCCCCGTTTATTAGTTTCTGAACAGAAGTCTTAAATCCTTGCTATGAGACCTTGTGGCTTATCGTTCTGTCATGTGATGCTTTCCAGAGCTTCCTGTCTGGCCCCAGTTCTTCCTCTCAGTGCAATTCCCCCTCCCTGCCCTCTTCTGTCACTAGGTCCTTCCTGGTGCTCCCTGGCACTCTCTAAATGTTTTTTTTTTCTGAGCTTCTGCTCTAAGTGTGTTGCTCTGAACATCCCCCTCTCAGCCCATCCCATGGAATTTAGATCCTGTCTCTCAAATTTTCATTTTGAATATCTTCCGAGTATCTTATGATTTGGTTTGTTTCAGCTAGACTCCAAGCTGCTGAGAGCAAGAACCAAGCTATATTCTGTATTGTTAAAAACGCAACTTGGTTATGGATCCCAGAATACATCCATCATAGACTCGAAATGTGGCAGGGCTCTCTCCAGCCTCCTATGTTCACAAGTACCCTATGGGCATCATCCCAGTACGAATGAACTTCCAGTCTCCACCTGTGTACCCTCTACAACAATTCTCTTTGTTATGTGATATCTCCTTTCTTTCTTAGATTGAGACACCATCTTCCGGTCTGCAGTGCAGAAGGCAGCCCTTTGTATAGAGTTGTGCATGAGCAGGTGGATTTAAAACTCAGGTCTGAACTTGTGCTATATTCTTTGTGTGCCTCTTACCAACAACAACGAGAGCTGCATCTCACTCTATGTTGAAGGTCAGAAACCGTTTAACTCACCTGCACACAGTACAGCCTAGGGTAGCCAGTCTGCTTTCCACAGCCTCAAACACTTACTTATATCAGCCCAAAGTTAGGAAAACCATGTAACCCAGACTCTGTTTTACAACAAGCTAGACAATGATGGTCTAGGTACTATCGTGCAGTGGAGAAAGTGTAATGCGAATCACCATGCTGTGGGTGCTATCTGTGTGCTTCTCCATCACAGACAAACATCTGTGAACTGTATCCCGGCCTATACCACCACATCCTGTCTCTACAAGTTGCCGAACCACTCCGTGGGTTCTACCAAGACTGCTTCCACACATGCTTTCCATCTTGAGCCTCCAGGTAACCCTGGAGTTGATGTGGGTCATGTCTTATGGGTTGTCACAGCAGCATTGGTCTTATGTGGGTCTGAGCACAGCTGTGTCTTTGCTAAGGCAGCCCAGCTGGGAGGTGGGAAGCCAGGATTCAAACCCACATCCTCTGGCTTTTCCTCGGATGTCTCTTTTCCCCATGCCTTGCGGTTTCACTGGGGGGGGGGGGGTAGATCTTTACACCTCCCTCTTCCCAGATGTGCTATGACTCAAAGAAAGATCTGGAGGGATGCTGCAGAGTAAAGGAGGAAGGGGGTGCGTGTGTGTGAGTGCCAAGACAGAGACAAGAGCCTGGCCCAGACGATGTTATTTTTGTTTCATTTTTTTTTCCACTGTTGCTCTAAATTCCTCTTCCTCCCCACTCCACCCAAGGTGTCAAACAGATGTGAGAATACCACAGAACTCAAGCCTCAACCCTGGCTTATGATTCATTCGCTGGGATGGGGAAAAATGATGCAGGAGATTGCTATGGTGATGCCTGTTGGGAGACACCAGTCATAGGCAAAGATGGAGTGAATGCATCCTTGGGCTTGCAGAGAAGCTCAGAATTTCTGCCGTCTAGCCTCTGAGGGAGACAGGGCAGAAGCTGTACTATTTTGGCTGGACTTGGGGGCAGCCAAGCTACTAGGTATATTCTCTTGCTCTCATTAGGATAAAGGGATGAGAAATTCTATTGTCTCGTTCTATTTATGTGTTTATTTTCTGTCTGTTCCCCCCATCCCCCCCCCACCTAGTAGATAACTTTACACATTGCAAAAATGCTTGGACTCATGGTCGGTGGGCATCAGGATGTGATGGCTAAAACTGAGCTGGCCTATAGGGCTGGAGAGGTGGATCATTGCACAGCTCTTGCTGTGCAAACAGGAGGTCCTGAATCCTGATCCCAGCACCTATGCAAAAGTCCAGGCACCAAGGTATTTGTCTGCAAACCCAGGATCCAGAGATGGAGAGAGAAGGATCCTGGGTGCTCACTGGTAAGACAGTCTAGCCAATAGGTGAGCTCAAGACTCTGCCAGAAAAACAAAATAAGGTGAACAAAGGAAGACGTTTGACATTGACTTCTGACTTTATAGGCACGTTTGTGGGTGTATGTCATTGTGTACACGCACATGCACAGCCTCTGTATTCAAGTAATTTAGGTTCCCATCTTTTTACTTTCTGCCACGTGACCTCACGATCAAGTTTCTTTCTGGGTTAAAAATCTTTTGAAGACCAGAGGAGGAGACTAAGCCTCCTTGTGTGAAAGGTGAGATAATAAACAGTAGCCAATGGATTAGAGAAGGACACCAAGTGTTTAGCACATAGCACCTAGTGTGAGCTCAGAAGGCAGCAGTCCTTGGGAAGGTTTGTCTATAGACATTGATCTGTTTATGGAAACAATTGTTAGAAAGACTAGAAGAAAACCACAAAGGGTAGAAAGTTAAGATATCGCATCTGACAATAGACTGCTATGACAAACAGTCCCTGGATTTGTGTGGCTTTGGAGTTATTTCTGGAATATATCTGAGTCTGATGTGTGTAAACCATGAGGCAGTGCTGGCATCTCTGTCCCATGTAGTCACTCGGGGCTATGGGCTCAGATCATATGTCACCTCAAGAGCCCTCCACTATTTTCTGAATTCAGGCTAAGGATGTGGATCCAGTGGAGCACTGGGGTGGGAATGTATGGCTCCATCCTGAAAGCATCGTGTATTATTTTGGCCCCTTCTGCAGGACTATGAATTTGGTCACATGGTCACAGTCAAGGAAATCTTGGAGAGATAGCTCGTGCATTTACAAAAATGCCTTGTTGGACAATTTACTAGCCTGCCAGTGTGCCATAAGTGGAGTAATGTAATGTCATAGTGATTTGCACACTTCCCTAAGCTCCACCTGGAGGAGTGGACACCCTTGCTTAAGCAGTCTTTACTGGGCTGAGGATAAGAGAAGGCCTAATTCTTACCTCACACCCAGAATGCCTTCTCTTCTTGAGCCACCCTTGACTATAATGGAAGGACCGAGGGAGGGTCTCAGAGCATCAGCCACGGAGAGCCATGGGTATGGAGTCCACTCTTAATGGAGGATTAAATATTCAGTAGGTATCTTTTCTCCCTCTTCCTTCCACACCTGTAGTGTGATGAGATAGATCCACCACAAAGTTAATGGCTTAAGACACAGTGCCTGGGGAATGGCTTACCTGGTTTCTTTTGGTCAACTGAAATTTCACAGTGTATGTGGGTAGGAGTTGTAGTTCAGCTAGTTAGAGTAATCCCACAGGCTGAGACTGAGGGTTTACCTGGTGGTAGATAAGCACTGTGAGCGTAGAGCATCTCATATAACCCTCAAGAACATCTCTTAAGGTCACAGATGTCACCCTGATCCTTAGTCATTAGGCCACTCAGGAGGTGGCTGGGCAAGGAATTCAGCTCCAGGGCTATGTGTGAGGCCCCCCCACAGTGTACCCCAGCCCGCCATGTCCTCAGCACCTCTGGGGCACACTGCATTCTTTCTCATAATGAATATTAATTGAAAATATCAGTGTTGCTGCTGGCAACGTGAGCTGCTGCAGTCCCACGCTGTGTCCTGGTAATTAAACTCTTAGCTGCTTTGTAGTCAAGGTCCCTACAGGTCTCTCCTGGTCCCCGAAGGAGTAGAGGAGAGAGCCCATGATGCTTGAGAGGTTGCAGAATCGCGACTATCCACTGATGCCTGATCCTCTGTTCTCTGTGTGCCTTGGGTCCTTTCTTCACCAACACCCTGCATAGTTAGCAAAGGTGAAATGGGGTGTTCTTACATCACAAACTAAGAAGTGGTTTGAATGGCTGTTAGGAAAACTGAAGATAGGGAAGGGGAGTCTAGGTGAGGTTACCCAAGGACAGGCTTGATTTTCATTTCACTGTAATTTCTGGTATCAGAAGGGTAATAATCCCTCCTCAGACTTGATTCTTCCTCATCCAAAGACCAAAAATTGGAAACGGTTTTCCTGTTCTTCCATTTCAAACATATAACTCTCGGGTCTTCCTGGGGATCTGTTGTCATACAGGCGACTCTTGGTTACCCAGGTAGCTTACCCTGATGCTCTGATTGACAACGGACACATATAGCACTGTCCTCATAAGACTATACCACCGGGTGATGTCATAGATGGTAAATCTGTGTATGTGTGCTCCGATGTTTGTATCATCATGAAAGCAGGCAACAGCACGTCTTTTGAAGCAGATTCTATCTGTTGAGTGATTTGGGACAGTATATAGACTATTTACACACACCCTGTAGAACCTCCACAGGCTCAAACCCTAGAAACTTCCTTCTTATTAGGAGGGGCATAATATGTATGGGTTTGTTGCTCAGTGTCCAGTGTTAAGAACTGTAACATTATTTATGGTCCCCCCCTTTTTTCATCTAGGGTCATAAATGATTTGAGGGAATACAGAATATGTAGCTGTTCACAGGTTCCTCCCTAACTTCAATTCCCCTTTGACCTTAGTTCCCTACCGCCCACAGCGCGCCTCCTTCACCATCCTCCCAGTAACTACCGTGCTGAGCTTTCAGCTCTTCCATGACAAATGATCCTAAACTTCCAGGTTGAGGCAGGAATCAGTCCATGTAGCTGTCTTTGCCTACTGTGTAGAAATAGCCTTTCCTACACGTCAGGCATAAGCTCAGTTGTGTTGCCCCCCCCCCGTTAGGACATTAAACCCGATAGATTTATGAACAAGTTAGAAACTGTACAAGTTTTGTTGCCGTTAGACAAGGCGGTGTTGTCTATTGGTGTCTATGTAGTGATAGACCAAAGCCCATAACAGTTCTTTTGGTTTCAAGTAATAGTAGAGCTTCTTTCATCTGCTGGGTCTAGAACACTGTCCTTTCCAGGAAGCAGGATGGTGTCTGGTAGTTCTGAAGTGGTTTACATCAAAACATAGAGGAGATGTGATACACCGGCTTACAAAATGCCCAGGTTCAGAGGTATTTGGCTTCAGGTGTGAGCAGCTACAAAGGCCAACGGACACCATGAAGAAAGAATGCCCCTTTTTGTCTTCTGGGTCTAGAACGCTGTCTCTTAGGGCAAGCAGGATGTCTTCTCTTAACCACAGAGCCCCTTGGCCACCCCAGTGGATACAGAGTTAGTCTTTGAATCAGGCATGCATTCCTGAGACAATGGAAGGGATGAAAAGCTCTTAAAAGCCTGCCTTGGGTCAGTTGGTCCTCCTTGGAACCCCCCCCCCCCGCCAGAATTGTGAGGAGGCCTCAGCTCTACTTGCATAAATTAATCTGAAATTGAGGGAGGGGCGGCAGGGACATTGAGAGATATATTGTTACTTGAAGAAGGGACCACAGAAGACAGGCAGTTAAGTAGAACTGGGCTCCACTACATACATAATGAATGGCTTATTCCGTACAATTTCCTTAAGGTTAGTTGGGCATGCTCAAGGGATATCATTAATCATTGGAATTGCCTTCCCCCTGACAGGCAGCATCCCCCCACTCCAAGCCAGTCTGCCTTGAATAGTTTGTAAGTGTAACCTGCACAAATCAGACCTGAATTTTCTTTCCATTGCAGTGACCTGGACAGAAATAACATCACCAGGATCACCAAAATGGACTTTGCTGGCCTGAAGAATCTCCGAGTCTTGTAAGTAGCAGATGGTACGCCAAAGAGATTTTCATTTTCAGCTCTTCAGCCTGTGAAAACGTTGTTCGGCCCTGACGTCACATTCCTAAGCTCTGAGCCCCAGGAATCCATGGGTCTGTTGCAGAAAGCCCTTCATTATTGTACCAAGTGTTCACAGATATCAAATTGTATGGCTGGATGCTGCTGGCTGGGCTAGATCGATAGAAGAACCAGGTTCCAGTGACAGGAAAACCAGAAGGCAATAAATGAATTAAGTCAACATGGCCTGTTTCCTGGATGACAGCGATGTCGGCTTGACTAACCGTGCTTCCCCTTCCATAGAAATTATAATTCCTTCCCCAGCTTGTGCATTAAAAGAGCAATCCGGACAGATGTTATTTATCTTGCTGCTTAATGGAGGGTGGGGAGGGGAGGAGGGGTGGAGAAGGCCAGGCATGGGCAGAGCCCCGGCTGACCCTTTACAGCTGTGCAGACAGGTAGCTGAGTTGGAGAAAGGCATTGATGAAATAGCAGGAGAAGAGAAGCAGGTTTCCTGCCTGAATATTGAAGAATTTTGCCCATCCCTAGGCTTATGTGTGGTAAGAAGATGCCCACGTAGTGTTCACTGAAAAGTCTAAGACATTCAGAAATGTGACAGTGGAGCTTGACCCTAGCTTTGGTGTTATGGAATCTTGGCTTAGCCCATCTCTAGTGGCACTTAGAGCTAACTCCCTTAAGAAACAAACAAACAAACAAACAAACAAGCAAACACCAAACCTTTCAGATGTATTTCATTTAACATGTATGAGTGCTTTGCTTGCATGAATGTATGTGCACCATATGTGTGCTTGGAACCCTCAGGGGTCAGAAGAGGGCATCAGATACCCTGGAACTTGAATTATGCATGCTTGTGAGCTGTCGTGTGTGTTGGTGGTGCTGGGAATGGAGCCGGCATCTTCTACAAGAGCCATAAGTACTCTGAACTCCTGAGCCAGTTTTCCAGCCCCTGTATCCCTGCTTCTACCGACTGTTCTACAGAGCCGGATGACTTCGTCACTGGGACAAGAAATATCAGATTCTGTCTCCATTTGGGATAATTTACTCATGTGACTTTGAGGAGATCCCTGAACCTCCTTGGGCCTCAGTTTTCCCTTCAGCAGCATAGGGAGTGACAAGTTGAAAGTCCTTTTCAGTTCTAGTTATCCACGAGTGTTTTGGGGCTTTACCGTCACCCTTACCCCACCCCCCCACCCCCAACAGCATTTGTTTGTTGCCTGTCAGTTGTGACAGTTGGGCCTTTGGTAACGTTGATATCTCGTTTGAGAAGTGTTCGAAATAAAGTAATGCTAACGATGATGGTACTTAGCATGGACCTGGTGCGGGGTCATGGGTCATGGGTCATGGGTCATGTAACAGAGCATACAAGGATGGCATTCTTATGGCCCCCTCTTTGCAGGAGAGAAACAGTACTGGAAGAAGAAATCTCTGTTCCGTAGAATGAGGGACAAGAGGAACTGAAACTAGAATTTTGGTGGTTTGCCTTCTGACCTGCATGCAATATTTTCTGTGCTCATGCAGGAGGAGGATGGGAAGAGGAGGGAGGGGGGAAAACACCCATCTCGGACACCTGGGTTCTTGAGGAGGGAAAGGGGAAGGACATGCAGCTCTGGGGTGTAGACCATTACCTGAGTGTTTCTCTGGGCCAGTGCACAGGGATGCAGGAATCTGACTGCTGGGCTTCCGGCTGCTACCAGCTGCTCTCCGTGTAGACATGTTCTCCCCTCTTTGATGTTGCGCACTCTTGTCTCATCATCCTCCTAGGGAACATCTATCTTGAGTTGAACCTTTCTTGTGCTCTGAGCGCCTGTGTGTGTGTTAGATAAGTAACCCATCTGAGAAAGTCCATGCCCATCAGAATGGAGGTTTGGCTTAAGTGTCAGGGAATCCCTTGGTTCAGTTTAGGGCACTTTGTATTAAAAATAAATGCAGGAGACTCCTGCTTCCAGGTCATCTGCTGATTTAAAAAGCAAAACTGCTTTTAGACTTTTGCTTTGTGTCCCAGCCCCCCATTTCTTCCACTTGTGTCTGTCAGACATGTTTTTCTCATACAAGTCAAAATTCACCTAATGCTTCATTTTCTAACGAGACAAAAATAACCCTTTGATTTTTCTTACTGCTGCATCAGAGAGACTAATAAAAATTCCAATTTCCATATCTGCTCTCTACAAATAGAAACTTTTAAAATAATCACAAAGATGACATTAAATGTCTTCTGTGCAGTCCACAACGTTCCTCTGACTACAGTTTATCTTTCCAGTTAATTGCTGCATTCTTCTATTTTGATAAGCAGTGCCAAAATGCCTTTACCCCTTCTTTATCGACTATTAATATATCTGTTTCATTATCTGCCTTATCAGCTCAAAGACAGCCTCTTTCAAGTGTCCCTTTCATTCAATGAAAGAATTCTGCTAGGCGGGATCTCTGAGAGGCTTTCTAATACCAATAAAATATCCAAACGTTTTAAACGTATTTTCCCTCCATCCATTCTTCTCAGCTAAGTAGCCTAGAGAACTCCTTTTTATTTTTTTGAAAAGCTTTCATCACATCCTGGCATATTCCCCACGTCTGTTTCTTATTTACAATTTATGGTGGAGCAATAAAAGACTCAATAGTCTTGAATAATTTGAGCTTGCCTCCCCCTCCCCCCGCCCCGCATTTCCATGCAGAATGCCTTCTATCTGCTAATGTGGTACAGGTGAATGGATAAACACGGACCAGAGACTGGTGAGCTTTGCTCTTATCCCAGGGCGTTTTTCCCTAAATGAAGCAGAGATGTAGGAGTTGCTTACCACGACAGTCATCTCTCCCACAGGTTTGGGAGCTGAGGAAAGGCTCCTCTGTTGGTATCAATTATATCCTCTTTCTCAGTAATCCATTTAAGGACTAACTGTGTTCACAATGTGGGAGCCAGCTTTATCCTAAATGGGGTTAATAAAAGAGTTAAACTCCGCCTCTGCCGTCATCACATGAGGACCATTTCCGATTCTAATCTAGTATAGAAGAAGGGGGGAGCACCAAAGAACTGAAAATGAACACAGTATGTGTCCCCCTAACTCAGAACAGACACCAGCCATGGGCAGCCCTTGTGGGAACCTAGAACCTAGCCTGACATGATCCCATATCCTCTTCCTGCACCTGGCTAGTAAGCTAGGCCTGAATCAACAGTTTACTTACATGTCCTTAGCTTGTGGTGCTGCTTAGAAATCTTCAGGCAGGTTTTGCATCCACTGACAGGTGCTTTTGTTTATCAGGGAGTATTTATTGAGCCTTTAAATGCCAGGCATAAGCCTGGACTTTGATGAGTCTAGGAAGTCGATCTGAAGAGGATCCTGGATATCTTTCCAGAAGGAACGAGAGGACACTGCAGGGGGCAGATGAGGAGACCTAACATTTGCAGAGGTATGGTGGCATGAGAGAATCCAGGAAGAGATGGTACAGTTTCTCAGTTGAGTGATGACAGAGCCATTTATGACTGTCTAGGGGCCTTGGGGAGCAATGGGAGCAACTGGATCTCAGAGCCCAGCAAAAGCAGGACCACCTGGCAAGAGGGACGCATGCACCCTGGAGTGGTTTGGTCAGGAGGTAGAAAGGAAAACCTCCCAACCCACTATCCTTCTACTGTTCCCTGCTCCTCCTGGTAAAATCAGCCACTGAAACCAGCAGTAAGTAGTAGTCAAGAAGCTCCTAGGGAAAGCCACAGCAAGTTAGCTCTCCAGGACCTGAGCGAGGTGGGGCAGAGACAGAAACCTCGAGTGCATGTGTTAAATGCCCATCTCTATGCTTTGAAAGAAACTAGCAGTGTTTGCATAATGAATACAAAACTGAGAGATACATTATAGAAGGCCAGAGTTAGGCTCCTCTAAACATGCAGAAGTTGGTACTCCCCTAAGACTTAGTCCTTGTCCTATCTGGAGAATAATGACGGTGAGCTCTGGTTGGTAGATTGATTATTAAAGTCTGTCTGAGCAACTCCCCTCGTCACTGGTGTTGAACTGACAGCCTGCTTAGTAAATGTGCTAAGATAAGTCTTTTAGCTTCCCAAGGCCTCCTTGCCATATGGCAGAATGGAGAGAAGGAAGAGAGGCGAGGAGAGAAGCAGTCATTAAAAACTGCAGATCATTAAAAATAAAAATAAATTATTACTTCACCAGGCTTGATGATTTACTTACTCTTATTGTGTGGTGTCTTATTTTACAAATGTATTTGACAAACGAGGAAACCGAGTCTTAGAGATGTTGAGTAGCTAGCCCAAAACAATCCTACCGTTTAGAAAGGGGCAGGCAGCACATGTGTAGCAAGCAGTTCTGCAGCTGCATCCTCATGTGGGACCCCCTAAAGCAGGAGCAGGGGCTGTCCTTTACATTGCCTGTGCTTAGATCCCTCTCCCCTAACTGGGCTGCCTCGTCTAGCCTCAATAGAGGAAGATGCACCTAGTCTTAATGCAGCCTTGATATGCCAAGGCTGGTTGATATCCGTGGGAGACCTCCCTTTTTCGGAGGAGAAGAGGAGGAGGGGTGGATGAGGGGAATGGGAGGTGAGAGGGGAAGACTGGAGGGAGAGGAAAGAGGGGAAGCTTTGATCTGGAGTAAAGTAATTAAATAACTTTAATAATAATAATAATAACTAATAATAATAATAATAATAGAAGTAGGGCATAAATCCTAAAGCAATGGTTCTCAGCCTGTGGGTTGCAACCCTCTAGGAGTCAAGCACTCCTTTCACAGGGGTCTCCTAAGACCATTGGAAAACAAATATTTACATTACCTTACGATTCATAGCAGTAGCAAAATTTCCTTATGAAGTAACAACGAAAATAATTTTATGATTAGAAGTCACCACAAAATGGGGAACTGTATTAAGGGGTCGAAGTGGCATCAGGGAGGTTGAAAGCCACTGTCCTGAAGTAGGCTGGGGGCCTGAAAGTCCTCTTGTTAGCTGTGTGATTCCCCTTGGGCAAATTCACAGCTACTCTGTTTTTATCTGTTAAGCGAGTGGCCTGGAAGGAACTGGCCTCCAAGGGACAGAAGTCATATAAATGGAGCTAGGAGAAGTTGAAGAGTCTGGCCAATAGACTGACCCTTCTGGCCAGTTAACATTTATGAACACAAAGGTGTTTAAATACTTGTGCCAACAAATTTCTCCTCCATACCCCGATAGGAACCTCCCATTGTTGACCAACCTATTCCTCTATGGGAAACCAGTATGTGCTAGGCCGACCACTGTGCTTTTCATTCCGTAGGCTGTCATGGTCGGTCGCTGTGCTAGGTCCAATGGTTTGAGGTCTGTTCTTTGTTCCTTGGGAAGAGATGGAGAAATGAAGCACAAAGGTTGAGCCTTAAACCTAAAACACGCTGAAGGTTAGGACAAATTGGAAGGTTTGACCATCCCAGAGGCTGGGCCATGCTTCTGCCATTCCCAAGGAAAACTGTGTCAATTCCTGAATTCTTTCTCCTTTCTAGAAACAACCTTCGATCATAACAGCACGTCCCAAAATGTAGTCCCTGTCATTTCTTGGCCCCTTTCCCACTCAGAATTCACACATCATCTTTGCAGTTGTCCCTACTATTCAGCTAATGATTAGTTACTAATCCATTTTAATCTGTTTTTTTTTTTTTTAAGTCAGGGAAACAAGTGTTTCATTGTATGATCAACTCTTAGGGCATGTGGCATTCATGGATCAAACTCAGGCAGAGTGTTTAAGATTTTTAATCACCTACCGGGAGAACTTTTAAGGTCCTACAAAGATGTAGACAGGATAGGAACATCTTTTGTGAACATCATTAGGAGGTTGGGATGAGCCTGGCCCTACATGAGGGAATCCCTGGGTCCAGACTGGATGTCTTAGCCACGGTGCTGTTTCACAGGGACTCCACCCTTGAGGTTGAGCAGGGAAGGCCCTTTTCAGTGAAGTATTTTGGAACCATTGGAGGAGGAGCTCCAAAGGAAGAGGTATTGAATGCGCATGATTTTTCCAAGGAGCAGCTTTGCCTCTTCCATTTCTGTGCATGATTCTGCAGTTCTCTGGGGGACATTTGCTGGTAACATTCTTAAAATAGAGACATGGAAGCCAATCTGTCAGGTAGAAGTGTGCGGGCGTTGAATCCCTGGTTACCGTTACACTACACTGGGATGTGAGTTATTTTGTCCCATCAGAGTGATTCCAATTGAAGGGGCCTAGGGACTCCTAGGAGGGAGTATGTGATATGGCTACACAGCTTAAGGTTTGCCCCCCCTCCCCACATGAAGACCCTTCTCCCATTTTGGTCCTTGACCTTGGCTGCTTTTCTGATTCTAGGCATCTGGAAGACAATCAGGTCAGCGTCATCGAGAGAGGCGCCTTCCAGGATCTGAAGCAGCTGGAGCGACTGTAAGTCAAATACAACCTGATGTCCAAAAAAAAAAAAAAAAATGTTTTCTATATTCTGTTTTGTTTTGATTTGTAAATTGGTTTTGTGAGCAGGTCTCCAATGTTCGAAGAAATATTTTCTACTACGTTTAAAGTTGCTTTGAAGTATGTTACATAGACACTGAGAGCCATACACTCCAGAGAAGATGCAGGAGCCAGCACCTGGGGCTTGATCTCTTCTTCCCAGGCTTCAAGTATCCATTGGTTTCTTTAGGAGGCTCCTAACCGGGCCTTAGCGTCTCCTTTCCCAGTGGAGTGAGCCAATGCTGTGGAAGATGGCACAGCTCCTCCCCTCCTCCTCAGGCTTCTCCTCCTGGGACGACTCCTTGTACTCCTGTGGGAGAGGAAGGATGGGCGAGTGGGCGCAGCCTTCCGCGTGCCTGCTTCTCAAGAGTGCCAGCCTGTCTCAGGCAACCCACACGTTTCCACGAGAGAACACGTTGCCACTGGTTTAAAATAGGCCACTGTTCTGACTTGATCAAAGGGTGGGCAGCAAAAGAAGTGGCGCTGGAGCTGGGCAAAGCCTTCGTTTATTTTGCCCGGGAGTGCTTTTGCCGAGAACGCTGGGGTTTTTCTGATGAGGAAGGTAGCTCTGATGGGTAAGTGGGCAGCTTCACCTTTCCTCAGTTAATCACTTCCGACAGCTCCTAACATCTGGATATTTGCTTTCCGCCCTCTGAGTGGGGATTACCCCCAAGAGCACTTAGTCCTGCTGGTGGGCGGCCTCTCATCCGTGCCTCCCCTGCAGCACCACTGCCCTGGCATTTCAGCTTCCTTCTGTACTGGGGGTTTGGGGACTGCATCAGTTCATGGCTCTGCCAGCTTACCTGGAAAAACACTGCTCTGCTTAGGTGCCTTGTGGCCAAAGCATGCTTTGAGGCAGGTCTCTTCTATAACTTGCTTGGGTGAAATGGACTGCCTGACCCAACTTCCTTGTTTTATGATGTGTTGTCCTTTCTCCACCAAGTCCTTATATCCAAGGCCACAGGGCAATAGGGAAAGTCCTAGCCTCATGGCAATCAATATCTGTTGTTTTCTTCTGGATCAAACGCCAGCATGGCTTTCGAGGTCGCTCTTGTGAAAGGACATCATTTGTTTCTCATAAGAGAAAAAAGCTATTAAAAATTATGTTGTCTCTATTTACAGTTTGATTTTTTCAAGATTCCTACAATTTAAGGGCTCCCTCTTTTTGGACCAAAGAAAACATAAAAGTATTTGTTGAAATAGTGAGATAGTCTTTGTGAAATAGTCAACATTTACATAGAAAAATAAACACATGGTCCAGGGTACAAAAACTCCCTCTTGCCTAGTTTTTCTGACTAGAAGGGTAAATAAATTGTTAATTTGTTAATTTCATGGTTGTTGAGGGGAATTAGTGAGTACTTTGGGGACACTAGGGACTGTGTGTGTGTTTCATAAGCAATGGCTTCTTTTATTCTACCCTCTTTGCCAAATTACAACAAGCACCAACGAGGTATCATTATCCTCATTTTGCGGATGAAGAAACAAAAGCCTAGGGAGTTGAAGCCAAAGAGTTGTCAGGGCTGGGTAACACTCCCAGCCACATGTGTCTGACATCAAAGCCCACCTCCCTTTCCTATCCCGGTGCTGCAGACACGAGATGAAGTGTGAGCTTTAGTCATGGCCCTGCAAACAGCTTCTCTCCTACCCATCCAAGTCCGGGAATGCTCAGGGAAATATTCTGGCAAAGGTGTCTTTGCTTTGGAGTGGCGAGCAAGGCCAAGATACCATGCATGTCTGGGGAACTAAGGGATTACACTTGCTGAGCAAAGCTGGCTCTTGGTCTGTTTTGGTATAGTAGGTAGGTAATGCTAGCTGTGGTACTAGATAAACCT
This sequence comes from Montemys delectorum, assembly GCA_019843815.1. Taxonomy (NCBI): domain Eukaryota; kingdom Metazoa; phylum Chordata; class Mammalia; order Rodentia; family Muridae; genus Montemys; species Montemys delectorum. The sequence continues at coordinate 15,371 of JADRCD010217194.1, forward strand.
TCAAATCTCAGTGACTTAGCACATGGAAATTTACTTCTAATTCCTACAAACTCAATATGATGTTCTTGTTAGGGCCTCTCTCCCAAGGATAGACTCAGAGACAGGCTCCTTCCATGCCTTGATGTTGCCATCTTTATATCTTGGTTTGCAATGTGCAAATGTACCGAGTGTGTGAGTGGGGAAATGGCATGGAGCACTGGGTACAGGAGGTTTCTATGTGAGACCTGGAAGAAGTATATACCATCTCCATTCTTACAGCTGGCGACCAGTCACATTATATTAGATACTATGGTATATTATAGCTATGGTTAACTACAGCGAAGGCTGGCAAAGGTGCCTGAGTTCCAGGACAGGATAGGTTGCCAGTCTGACTTGTATTACACGACTTGTATTACACGAGAGCTGGAGAACACTTGGGCGGGAAGATGGGGAGTCTCTGCCATTGGATAGGCATCAGAGTGAGCAAGAAGGAACGCCTGAGTGTGTGTATTCATGCGTAAGTGTGTGTACGTGTGTGTGTGTGTGTGTGTGTGTGTGAGAAAGAGAGTGTGTGTGCATAAGTGAGTGTGCTTGTATGTGTGTGTGTGCATGTGTGCATGCACTCGAGAGAGGAGAGTGTGTGTGTATGTGTGAGTGTGTGAGAGAGAAGTGAGCCTGAGTCTGTGCAGGTGAGAAAGTGTGTGTGTGTGTGTGTGTGTGTGTGTGTGTGAAAGAGGAGAGAGAGAGAGATGAATCCTCTCTGCTGTTGATTTACTTTCTACTCAAGCAGTCTGCTTTCAGTCACACTGAGTGATGTGACATAAGAAAATACAATATATTTGCTACTTACCATGGAAGAAGTAGATAGTGGCTGTGCCGTCTGTAGCACGCTGCAGGGTCCCCTAACCCGTGTCTCTATGTTACATAATAGAATTTTTTATTGGTTCTGTTCTAAAACAGTCTAAAAAGTAAGTGGACTTTGATAATTTCCATTCTGAGTGTTTTATTCTTGGCTTATTCTCTTGGGGCTCACTGGGAAAGAGAAGGGTCACCTTACATTTCAAGTCTTGGAATTCTTCCGTTCTTCCATGAAAGGACCCCAGACTCAGTTAGGTGCCCCTCTGTGTTATGTCATTTCCTATCGCAATAATAAGACACCTGAAGCTGGGTACTTTATAAAAAAAAGTTGATGTGATTAATAGTTTTGGAGGCTAACAACATGGTGGATGACATCATGGCTTGCATGAGGAGGAGAGCTTATGTAGGGAGATACAAAGCCAGAGAGTAGGAGAGCCCAAGCCTGCCCTTATTTTCTTTCCTAAAAACTTGTTATCAGGAGAACAGCAAAGGTGCTTTCCCATGCTATTGTCAGTCTCTTATAGAAGCCAAGGCCCCATGCATAATCACCCCCCTCCACTTAGCCCCCCACTGTCAGTCTCTTATAGAAGCCAAGGCCCCATGCTTAATCACCCCCCACTTAGCCCCGCCTTTTAAAGGGTCCACGACCTGTGAATCCTGCCACATTTAGGACAATGTATATCTCACTCCCATGCCTTCCTTTGATTGCTGGATGCCATCTCTTCACTTCCACTTTTCAAATTGTTTCTCTTCTGAACAGTAATTCTGTTCGGTATCACTCAACTCCTCCCAGTCTCAAAGCCCTGAACATGAAAAGAGTGTAGATACTTAAGAGCTATTTACTAAAAATACTTGAAGTTTTATTTTATACTAGTAGATCTGAGCTGGGCCTGAAATTTTCCCCTGAGATGATTCTTGGCGATATATGGAGACATTTTTGACTTTTGACTGGGGATTGCTAACTAGTGGGTAGAGTCCAGTAGTACCTCTGAAAAATCTAAAAACTTAGGACATTCCCTCAAGAAAGAATTCTCCATCCCCAAATTTCACTGGTGTGCAAGCTGAGGAGTCCTCAAGCTAGGATAGGTAGCATGTCAGATATTACACAGGGCTGTACCATTCATTAATTACACATGAGGACCATGAGGTCCAAATTAGCATGACTTTGGAATAATTACACATAAAACTCAGACCATTGCTGTGAAATATTGTTTTACTATGTTTATGCAAAATCTGCCTTAGCCATCAGTTCTGTCCAGAAAGTTCTAAAAGGATGAACCTCAGTGAAACCAGGGAGGGGAAACAACTGGAAAGACCCTTCCCTGAGGCGAGCCCCAGTCTCCTCAAAGAGTCCCTGTCATGAACGATGTGGACATGCCATTGATTAATCCAGATCTAAGAAATCTAGGATGGGAATAGCAACACAGTAGTGGGGAGAATTAAAATCATCAGAGATGCTTTAGTTATCTACAAAGTGGTATGGTGTCAATTTTTATTTCCTTATTAAATCAAGGACGCTTGCTCTAATCAGCAGCATATTCTCTAAACAGCATAGTATGCAATGCAGTAGCCAAAGCAGGGGAGAGGAGCAGGTATGTGGCAAGATACATTTTTAATAGAAATGAGGGAAAAAGGGAAAAAAAATCCCGGAGAATCAATGGGGCAGATAGAAGATTGATAGTAAGGAGCGGCATACAAATGCAGGTGTAAGATGAGTTGTACACAGATGGCCAAGCCAGCAATTAAAACATGCAAGTGTCAGGGTAGACCTAACAGTTCACAATACTTATGTCCTTTAAAAACATCTATTGTTTTTAATTCTGTATATATGTGTATGTAGAACTCTCTCTCTCTCTCTTTCTGTGTGTGTGCCTGTCTGGGCACATGAGTGCAAGTGTCAAGGGGTCCCCAGGAGCTGGAGTTAGATACCACTGAGAGCAACCTGATGCCTACAAGATGCTAGGAGCTGACATCAGGCTTCCTTCAAGAGTTCGCAATCACTGAGCAGTCTTTCCAGTACCCCAATACTTATGTGATTTTTCTAAAAATGAATCAGACATAAAGATGGGGAAAGGGTGGAAAGCCAAAATGAAGGAAGCAGTATTTAGAAAACACCAAAGGAATGTGCCGAATCAAACAGTGTTCTTGTAAGACAGAAACAGGATTGGGCATAAAGCAGGATATGTCACATCGATAAAGTAGTAAGTGCAATTAATACATACAACAAGTCTATATGTGGCTAAAGCCATAGCCTGAAAATCTGTAAGGCAAATATTGACAGAACTAAAAGCATAAACAAGTCCATTAATAAATTTACTTCTCATTAATTAAGCAACAAAGCAGGCACAGTTATTAACACACAAATATTTTAATAACAGTTTTTGTAAACCCAATCTAATTGATGTGCAGAGAACACTGCAGGAACAACTGTAAAATATTCTTTGCAAGCACGGATGAGACCATTACACCGTTGATTAGAATGCAGGGCTCAGCTGGAGATGTAAATCACGGGTAGAGCACGGACCTAGAATATGCAAGGCACTATGTTCAGTCGTCAGTATGGCAGAGGGGAGGAAGGGAGGGAGAGAGGAGAGAGAGGCAAAGGAACGGGTAGAGGGGGATAAAAGGAGAGAGGAATAGGGGGAAGGGGTGAAGGAGAAGGTGGGAATGAGGAGGCAGGCTCATCAAGTATCAGAGGACTGAAGTCATGTGAGCCATATCTTCTAACAACAGAAATACTTTTTAAAAATCATTAAGAAATCTGTAGGCAGGGCATTGGAAAACATTTGTAAATTGTGTCATATATTTATAAATAACCTCTGACCCAGAGAAGATGTTCCAATGGAATTAGAATCTCCTGAGTGTTAATAAGGACATGATATGTTCTGAATATGAATTGTGCTCTGCTCTGCCAGGTCCTCCCTGCTGCAGTAGACTGGCACCTCTGAAGCCATAAGCCATAAGTAGTTCCATAGAATGTTTACATTAGGCATATAGTCACCGCCACACAAAAAATATCAAACACAGTGGTGGGTCCAAGAGAAATTGCCCCAGGTCATATTTCCATTGCCTCTTATAACTCCAAAGGCATTGTGCTAAGATGGGGGCTAAAGACTTGCTCCGCTTTAGACTCCCCACTCCAGGAAAGGCTCAGTATTATAGTGATAGGTTTTAAAATATTATATCAACAGAGAAGGAAGGAGAACTTCTCGAATGTTCCAGAAGCTACTGGAGGAGCCAGATCTTAGAAACCCCAGATCTGTATTTAAAAAAAAAAAGGGGGGGGGGCTGAACTTGAGAGGTTGTAGGTATGAGATATCCTTTCCTTGCCCTGCCTTCTGAAATTTCAGAGAAATTTATATCACTAAAGAAAGGAGCAAACAAACAAGATGTAGCATGAGAGAGAGAGAGAGAGAGAGAGAGAGAGAGAGAGAGAGAGAGAGAGCGCCTGCTCTCCATAGTGACTTCCAAGCCAGCAAAGGCTGCAGAGTGGAGGGTAGAGGAGGGAGGAAACAGCCAGAAATAAGATTAATACTGAACTTTGTGCAAAGCTGTTTTAATTGGAAAAATACAAAGAATACGAGCTACAGTAACCTCCCTAGAAACAATGAAACTACACAAAAAATATCTATAAAGAAAAGAAGTATAATTAGACAATTGTGGAAGACTAGCTATAAGAATGAAGATCCTAAAAATCATTAGATAATATAACCCAACCAGAATTTTTCAAAACTCAGAGATGGCATGAATGAAAAGAAGCAAGATTTGGGAGGAGGGATAAAGAACTCAAGAAGACATTTAGGAACAAAAGAAACATTTCAAAATGAATACTGCCAATACGGTATGAAGAAGAACAGCTGTCGGAATGACAGTACCCAGTTCCATGCCTTACTACAAAGCCACAGTAATCAAGACAAGATGAGAATGGTGAAATAATACAGTACAAGCCAATCGGGTAGCCCAGGAATACACCCACATGAGTAGAATCAACTGGTTTTTGATGACGTTTCAAAGTTCAATGAAAAGAGAAGTCTTTTCAATAAATGGCGCTGGGAAACTAAAAATATCCATATGCAGAAAAACCAACCTTCCAAACCTTTGCGTCTTACACTGGAGGGTTTTGAGTTTGCCCTGCTGACTTTTCTTGCTTTAATCTCATCTGCTCTCTTATGCCTTCACTCATCCCTTTCAGAGAGGGAACAATTGCTCTTTGTCAACGAGTATTGGAAAGATGCAACTTTGTTGCTGCTGGTGTTTTGTTTTTTAAATTTTATTTGGGCTAACAGCTACACTGCTTTGAGTCTCAGAAGAGACTTGGGACTTTGAAACAGTGTTGGTAGTGTTAAAAGCTATGGGGATGTTTGAAGTTGGCTCATGTATTTTTGCCTTGAGAACTAGCTGTGAGCCATGGAGTTAGGAGGAGTATGTTATAGTGGGAGTGGGGTATGTTCCTTGTGGGCTATTGTGGTTGAAAACTTGGTTCCCAGTGGTATCAGTGTTTTAGGGGAGCAGTGGAACCTTTCCAAGGTGTAACCCAACAAGAAGTGGTTGAATGGCAAAAGTGCCAGTCTTGGCAGCTGTAGCCTGACCTACATCTATCTTAAGCCTATTTCTCTCTGATCGTTGGTCTGCTGAGATATGAACAAGCCTTACACTCTTGCTTCTGCAGCCAGAGACACCCCTATTTCCCTGCTGTCTTTACCACTACTGATGGTATCATCAAATCGTGGGGGGAAACAATTCCTTTATCCCTGTAAAATCTAGTAAAGAAAGAATTAGCTTTCTAGCCTTCACTCCAAAAGAAAGACATGGACAGGTCAAACAAGTTTTTCCCAAACAAAACTTCTATGGTGTGCACATTTGGGAAGACAGTGTAGTGGTTCCTTAGGAAGCTAAATACTGTCTTACCGTATAGGTCAGGAGTTGTTAGGGACTTGAGAATTAGAGGAAGTGCAGGTTGAATACAGAGCGCATAAGAACAGTGACTGGATATGTGAAGTGTTCCACGACTCTGGAATGGTGGATCTGGGGCATTTGTCAGAACTCGTAAACTTTAGAGCACATGGAGCGAACTTTAATGAATGCCATTTAAAAAAAAAATCACTGTGAAATTGACTGCAGGCTTGATGAATGTGTGTATCAACCACACTGAAAATGATGGACTGGGATGCTGATGTAGGTAGCTCAGAAATGAACGAAATCTGTAAGATTGAAGCCAAAAGGAGCCACAAAAAAGAGCTGTGCTTTAGTTGATAAATTTGTTTCCCAGGGGACAAAAATTAATAATGTATAAACCACTAGGCATGTATGCTAGGATTGAATGATGAATGGTGGATGGTGGGGACACATGTCTCACTGTTGAAATGTATGGTCTGAGACAAACTATGGAGAATATTAGAATGAACCGCTAGTAAATGGAATACAGTTGGGGACATAGGTATGGACTGGTGATTAAACTAATGTGTGAACTTTCCATTACTATCATTGAATTTACATGAAATGGCCATTGGAATGTGTCTATATAGGAATTAGCATATAAGGTTTATATCAGCAAGGGATATAAAAGCAACAACCTAGTGGCAGTGAGGATCTCCATCTTGGATCTTGATGTTAGTCTCAGTAGGATTAATGACCCTTGGAGAAATGGTCTACTGTAGGACTGGAGCATGACATATATTGTACTGTAAAGGATATACTTGGGAGAAATAAAACAAAACAAAAGGGACAACAATAGATTGGATTGAATATTTCAGAATATCTAGTAGGAAGGAATTTAAGGAGCCCAACACAAATGTCTAAGATAATAGATGTGCTCCCCACCCTGATCTATATGTGCTAATGAGCATCATGCTATAACTTAAAAATATGCATAACCGGCCGGGCAGTGGTGGCACACGCCTTTAATCCCAGCACTTGGGAGGCAGAGGCAGAGGCAGGCAGATTTCTGAGTTCAAGGCCAGCCTGGTCTACAAAGTAAGTTCCAGGACAGCCAGGGCTACACAGAGAAACCCTGTCTCAAAAAAAAAACAAAACAACAAAAAAAACAAAAACAAAAATAAAAAAATTATGCATAACTCTTTCTCTTAGTTAGGGTTCTCTTGGGTCACAGAACTTATGGTAGTCTCGATGTAGTAAAGGGATTTATTGATGACTTACAGTTTGTAGTCCAACTCCCAACAATCAACTCTCAACAATAGTCACGGCAGCAGCTGTGAATGGAAGTCCAAGGATTTAGCAATTGTTCAGTTTCACAAGGCAAGCAGGCGAAGCAGAGAGAGCCTTCCTTCTTCCAATATCCTTATATAGGTCTTCAGCAAAAAGTGTGGCCCAGGTTAAAGGTGTGTGCCACCATACCTTTAACCCCGGATGACCTTGAACTCATAGAGCTTTTTATGTTAATTTTATAGGATTTGTAGCCACTATTCTTCAAGGTCTCTATGCCAAGATTTAGGTCAGAAACTTGTATCTCTCAGCCTCCAGATTAGGGCCACAGGTGAGCCTTCTAATTCTGGATTGCAATTCATTTCAGACGTAGTCAAGTTGGCAACCAGGAATAGCCACTACACTCTTATGTGTACATTTATATATATGTTGATATACAGTATACATATATATTTGTATGTGTGTACACACACACACACACACACACACACACACGGAATATATCAAAAGGAGGTAGGAACACACTGAAAGACCTCTTAATTATCAAAGCTTAGATTACTAGAACAGCACAATAAAGGAATTAATATTAAATTGTAACCTAAATATAAATAAATTTATACATTTTTCAGATATTGGTAAGACAAGAAACCTATACAGAATTCTAAATTGTCTGCTTGGGACTAGAGAGATGGCTCAGTGGTTAAGAGCACTAGCTGTTCTTCCAGAGGTCCTGAGTTCAATTCCCAGCAATCACATGGTACCTTATATCCATCTATAATCGAATCTGATGCCTTATTCTGTCATGCAGGAATACATGCAAACAGAACACTCATGTGCTATAGCCTTATATTTTTTTCAAACCTACTTTAATAACGGTTTTAAAACTCTTTAACCTCCCTTCCAGCCCGCCACCCACCAGAGGTAGTGGAAGAGAAAGGTTAATATGGCAAAGGGTGGTGTGGATCCTTTTAGAAATAGTTCTTTGGGGTGATTCCAATCTTCATTGTCAGAGAATCAACAGTTCAGTTCACAGGAATCAGCAGAGATAGGTTGATCCACTAGCAAACATTGTGAATGAATCAGCATCAGCAGTTCAATCCAGAGGAAACTGCAAGGCTCTGCCAGTCAGCTGGGGGTCCTCGGAAGCAACAGGAAGCCACTGGACTCTCACAAATATCGTAAGAAGTTCTTTGGTGTGTTTCTCTTTCCGAAGTCACAATAAACGATGATCAGAGAAGAAGGCAAGAAGAACCAATGCCAGAGTGTCGTCTGCAAAGACCAGAATCAGCAAAGCCCAAGGAAGACCAGCAAAGAGTAGCAAGGCAAACCCATGTCAGAGTGTCATCCGCTGTCTGTCGTGTTATATTTACACACTTTTCTAACATCACTTGTCCTTTCGAGGGTCTGCTCTAGAAAAACATCACATGCCCCCACACTGGCAACTTCCAGAAAAGCACCACATGTCTGTTCTCAGCAAAACATCTTCTCATGTGTCTGCTACAGCAAAACATCCTTTCGTAAGCCAGTTTCCAGAACAACGTCCTATGACACAACTGAGTCTCCAAAGAAACCAGAAATTTTCACTTCAATATGTATAAATAATTAAATCTTTAAAAAAAAAAAAAAAAAGAGTGGCTAAGTTACCTGCTTTACAGATTCTCTACCCTGTATGAGGTTGACCAGATCTCTGCATTCCACAGCTATGAGGTTGTAGTGACTTTCTTTAGAAGAAAGTGCTGGGTATTCAATATTTTACTGAGAGGAAAGATGACATATCTTATCTCGTCCTAATGATTAAGATCAGCATCAACAGCAACAGTTCATCTCAATAGTTTGTACCTTTATATGGAGCGAAGAAAATAATACTGTATTTGTGATCTTTTCTCTAAAAATCTATTATTTTATTTTAAAGATGAAAAATACATCAAAATTTAGTGAAGAACTTTTTAAAACACTCGAATCTACCTTGTTATTTTTGGATAAATGATCCTCAAAGAGCCTTGTGTTAAGATTTCCCTCCCAGGATATCCCTCCTGGGAGATGATGGACCTTGCAGGGATGCTCAGCTTTGGACCATAGTTCCTCTCCTTTTCTCCTTATTCCCTGACTTAAGAGGTGATTGGCTTGCTTTTCTGCAATGCTGTACCTGCTGTGTTTTATTAAAAGCGAAGTATATAGAATGTGATATGGTAAGAAGTGGGAAGGGTATCTCAGTGGGCCTATGCTAAGGCATCACTTTCTCCTAAGGGATCAGCCATCTGACAGGTATAGTTTAGACTAGAGTTTATTTAGGGCATGGGAAGGGGAGTTGAGAAGTGAGTAGAGGCAGAGAAAGACAGAGGAGCTGGGGGAGGAAGGAGGGAAGGGCAGAGGAGAGGAGAGGCTGACCAGGAACATGTTTGTGTGGGGGGGGGTGGAAGAGAAGGAGAAAGGGTCAGGGTGAGAAGAAAGTCAGGGAGAGAAAGAGAGAAGCAGACAGAGAGAAGGGAAGAGAGAGAGGCAGAGAGAGAGAGAGAGAGAGAGAGAGAGAGAGAGAGAGAGAGAGAGAGAGAGAGAGAGAGGCAGGCAGAGAGAAGGAGAAGGGGACAAAGAGCCCCTTTTATAGCAAGCCAGGCCTACCTGGCTGTTGATAGGTAATGTTGGGGTGGAGTCTAGAAGGAATGCTAACAACACCCTTGTCAGAAGCCCAACAGTGGGGACCACTCTATCCCAGAGAAATGTGAACTCTGGGCTGGGATGTAATGTAACCTTTTCTGCTCATCGTTATTTACCTCAGGAGCTTTGCTGTAGCGATAGTAAACTAATACAACACTATTCAAAAGTGGTGGAATTATCAAAAAGGAGAGAAGAGAATTTGTAACAGCCAAAGGCAGTTCAGAGACACAGGGATGTGAATGTGGCGTCTCAGACAAAATCCTGAAACACTCATAATAAAAAGCTCGAGGACAAACTAAGGGTGGGTGAAAAAACTGTGGATCTCAGTGAATAATGTATTCATGGTGACTAATGGTGATAAATACACAACTCTTAATTTCTCTTATAGACACTTTTATATATCACTATTGTTAGGAGAAATTAGGTCTGGAATATATGGAACTCTTGGTACAATTTCCCAACATAGATGCAGATCCATGTCTGTCTTCATAACTAAAATTTATTTTTAAACACTGACCATCCCAATCTATACTTCAATTGTAGATTTGTGGACAAAAAGGATAATTTATTCATATGAAGCTAGGGATTCAAGTCAGAGACTTTGCATGATAACTGAGTACTCTACCACAGAACTGCATACCCAACCCCAGACACGTGATTTTTAAAATTAAAATATATGAATCTAGATGGAATTCAAGGACAAATAATTGTACCGAATGATTCTAAAGAAGAAATGGAAGAGAGAAGGTATTTTTAAATCCACAAGCAGTTACTGTAGAACTAAAAAGGCCTTTAAAAAAACCCAATAGGGATGGAAGTTGGGTAGAGTTTTCCAAATAGTTAAAGAATGAATCCAAGGAAGAAAACTAAAATACCTGAAGAGAAATAATAGTGTAGAGGATTACTATAATTCAAAAGATTTCCGTAAATAGCAGATGGTTTGAAAGTCCATCTTGAAAGGACACAGTATGCCTTAAAAGTCAAAACCAAACACAGTCTAATAAAATTAATGGATTTAAAAGAATTTCCCCCCCCACACACACACACACATCAGCCAGTTAGAGACTGCAGTGGAAAGAAAACCAGATTCCCAGGATCTTTTCTGATGCCAAAACGTTTTGCCAGAATATTATCGAGCAACTTTATTTAAGGAAATAAAATGTGAACCATGACCTGCCTGCTGAGCCATCTTAGCATTCAAGTTTAGTGGCTGCTAGCTAACAGAAAAACAATTCCAGATCAAGGGCACATGTCTCCCACATGGCACTTCCTCAAGAGTCCCTGAGAGAGAAAGGCTCATTCAACCAGAGCCCAAGGAATCCAATGAGACCAAGTCTCCATTCCCAGAATGGTGGAGCTGAGCAGGCTGTCATGTTTCATGGAATGATATGCTATCTCTGTGGTTCTATATGCCTACTTCCTTTTTCTAAGTTGTGGTGTTATCTCAGAATACCCAAGGTTATTAACTTATAAAGAAGAAAGATTTATTTTGGCTCACAGTTTGGGAAATTCCAATCCATGGTTGATTGATCCTGTTTATGGACCCATAGCAAGGCCATATATCATAGCAGGAGGATATGGCAAGCCAAAACTTCTTACCACGTGTCTAGGAAACACAAAGGAAAGTGGGTGGGTGGTGAGGATAGGAAGGGACGGGTTATGTCTCACAATGACATTCAAGAGCAATTCTGAATGACCTTGAGTCCTAGCACTAACTCTAACCTAAGGCTCTGCCACCTCCAGTAAAAGCACCCTAGAGATCAAGAATTAGCAGATAAGACTTGGCTGGACATCCAAAGTCTCTAGACAGCATTTGACAGCATACTAAGAACCCCATGTGTTTAGAGACACCAAGCGGGAGAAATCTGAGTCTCTCCTCATTTGCAGTAGGCTATAACATGAACAAGTCAACATGTACTGGTTCAGAACTAACAGTGTAATTCATCATATTTACAGAATAAGTGAGAGAAGTCATTTTATTTTCTCAGATAAAGAAAGATCCCTTAGTAGACTTCAGAATTGGTCTGTGATTTAAAAGCATTTGATCCACAAGGACAAAACGGAACTTCAAAAAAAAAACACCAACAACAAACAACAAAGCTTGTGGCTAATAACATAAGCCTGTTTCCTAGGTGAAGCAGACTGCCTCCATCATGGTCTCCGTTCTTGGTCCTAGCTATGAAAAAAGAAAACCAAAACAGAAACAGACGAAGGAAGGAAAGATGGGAGAGCAGAGGATGAATGAAGAGAAAACATGGAGATGATCATGTAACCAAGGAAAATAAGTGAATGGCATCATGTCCAGAGGATATGACCACGTACACAGAACATACAAAATGATCTGCAAGCAAATGTTCAGAGTCTCGGTCGGTTCTGAAGCTCGCTGGACACAAAGTTAACGCCCCATAAAAGTCAATACAGTTTTCTGTTTCACCAACAGATCATTAGTGGGTCTTAATGTCATTTTTGCAATAGCATCAGAAACATTAATTGTCTAAGAATAGGTCGAATGAGAGATGTGCAGTACCCTCGGACAGCTCAATTAAAGGTGGGCTGCTCCGTGTATGCAGTGTTAGAGGCCTGAGGAAAAAAGCAGAGAACTTGGGAGGTCTCTCCAAACTGCCAGCTGGATGGATCAGCACAGCCCCCCTGCAGCCGCCAGGAGACCACTGTGCAAATGGTTAAGATCATTCTAAAATTTGTATCGGAGGTGAGGTGGTCTGGGAGACTCAGGTGTAGAGCAGTGCTGGCTTTGGAAAGAATGGTGACTGTGAAGCAATTATGAATAACCAGTTCTGATGTATAATAAGTTGTGCCGGAGAAGTTTGATATCCAGATGGAAAGCCTTGAGGTAGTTGATACTTCCTAACTAGGACAGAGAGGACTCTGAACTTAAAGAATGAGGAATTTACTTTGCTCACATTTTAGCAAGTAACTTTTGTTAATGTGGGATACATTATTATAAAGCCAGAAAAAAAAAGTGTCGCACTGTAAGTAGAGATATTGTAAGTGAAGATATTGTAAATACCTTTGTAAGTAGAGATGTTGGTGATGGATAGAGGAAGTACAGTGAGAATTCATAAGATTTCCTACAAATCAATAAGAAGACAATCACCCCGATAACGAAAGGGACTAAACTTTGAAAATCAATCTGGAGTCTCTTAGGAAGCTAAAAATACCACTACCATATGACTCAGCTATGGCACTTCTGGGCATGTACCCAAAGGTACCCAAAGGTATCACAGGGAGACCTGCTCATCTCTCTTCATTGCTGCTTTGTTCACAATAGCTAGGAAAGGGAGGCAGCCTAGATGCCCAACAACTAATGACTTGGTAACGAAGATGTGGTAACCATGATAAATGGTAATATATATGGGTAATAACCCAGCTATGCAGAACAAGGAAATTAGCAAGAAAATGCATGGAACTGGAAAAGAATAAGCTAAGTGAGGTTATACAGGCCCCAGAGGACAAAAGCTGCATCTTCCCTCTCACATGAGGAGCCTAGCTTCAACATTTTAGTATGGTGAGTCTAACACAGAGTATCATTGCAAGGCAGGAAATGGGGAGAAGAGGCTACTCAAATGAGAGGGGATTGGTCGTAGGCTGTAGGTAAAAAGAAAGTAAAGACGGAATACTGTGGATGGAAAGATTTAGTCAGGGAGGGAGGAGAGTTGTGGATATGAGGGTGCAGAATGAGGGGAGGATTAACTGGAATGCAGAGAGGGTGATGGGACCAATTGGAGAGCAGAAGATGCCCACCTAAGCAGCAGTGGCTTGACTTGGGGGGAGATGACAAAGTCCCTTCGGAGGAGATTCAAGACCTACTCTACATGGGGGCGTAGAGGGAACTAAGAGAGAGGAAGAGGAGAGGGGAGGGAGAGAGGGAGAGAGGTAGAGAGGGAGAGGAAGCAGTGGCTAAGAATTTGGAATATACAGTTCACACAAAGATGTCCAATTGGTCAGCCATGATACATAATGTTACTTCTTCTTCAGAGGACTGTGGAATAAACCGCAGAGTGTGAGTCACTCCTGAGACTGGCTAAAAGTTACAGCCCTAGATGTGGACAAGTAACATGAGCACTTTAGTTACATCCCACTGTGGTAGTAATTGATACAGTTATTCTGGAATGCTGACACTATCCCATGGAACTGAATGTATACATAGTCCAAGAGCCTACGTCCTATTCCTGAACCTGCACTCCACAGTGTAGCAGATCCAAGTGTTTTCCTATTAGCATTGCCTGTGATCGCCACAACCTGGAAAGAAGCCAAACGCTCACTGACTGTAGAGTAAATAGAGACGGCACTGCACTCGTTCAGTGGAATCAACTCATTGAAAGTAGAAACAAAGACAGACGGGACAATACTGCTATCTGTCATGACCCGATGCATTTCAGAAGCAGGATGACTGGCAAAGGTAGGCTTGAAAGCTATATAGAAAGTGACTCCATTTAAGTTAATTTAGAAACAGGTCAAAACTAATCTGTGGTAGGAAGTCAGGGACTTGGTTAGCAGAGCAGTAGAGAGTGGTGAGTCAAAGGGGCATCAGGATTTGGGGGTGTGTGCCTTCACTCAACTAGAGTAGGGAGTTTGTGGGTCTTGTCTTCACTCAACTAGAGTGGGGAGTTTGTGGGTCTTGTCTTCACTCAACTAGAGTGGGGAGTTTGTGAGTCTTGTCTTCATTCCACTAGA
>JADRCD010217194.1:29729-60775 GCA_019843815.1 Montemys delectorum
CTCAACTAGAGTGGGGAGTTTGTGAGTCTTGTCTTCATTCCACTAGAGTGGGGAGTTTGTGGGTCTTGTCTTCACTCAACTACAGTGGGGAGTTTGTGGGTCTTGTCCTCATTCCACTAGAGTGGGGAGTTTGTGGGACTCCACTGTGTGGAGATTGTTCAGACTATACAGTTTTGATTGGTGAATTATTCTGTAAAAATAATTTCCAAAGAAACTTAAGAGATAGAAAAACCAAACAACCAAACTCACAACAGGACTGTATGAAAAAAAAAACTTGGAGAGCGATCCAAACATGAAGTGTTACAATATTGGGGAGTTGCCATTGACTTTCAGTGTGATAATGGTATTCTAGGTCCATGAAAGAATGCTCTTAATTTTCTGAAAGGAATACTGTACTCCTGAGAGGTCCTTGTTCTGATGTCTGTAGTTTGCATTAAAATGTTTCCATAAAAATAGAAATACATAATGGAATGAAAATCATTATTGAAATCTAAGTGACAGATATATAAATGCTGATAACATTTTCAAACATATCTTTAAATTTTTCTTTTAACCATCGCATCCTTTGTACAGAGAGAAAATTCTGGAGATCAGAAGTTAAAATAACTTGCCACGTGGGATTTGAATCCACGACTATTCTGGATGCATGTGCTGGGAAAAGCAAACCCAGGCTCCAGGAGCTGGAAGGAGACAGAGATACTGTATTATCCAATTTCCTCCTTTTACAGAAAAGGAAGCAGGCTGGAGAGGAATTTGACTTGCATGAAATTTTAATGCAGCATGCAGGGCTTGAAAATATGAGTTGCCTTGGTTTTTGATGTTTTTCCAAAGAGCAGGAAAAACTGTGGTGTATTTAACCCTAACCAGAGCTCACAGTCACTCTTTAATTAGTTGTGATACAAATAGATTATGTATATTTAAATGTACATGGGTGGCAAATATATTCCTTCATTAAATGACTGCAGGGCTTCTCTTCTTTCCCAGTGGTGAGAGCTTGCTTGCCCCACCCACGCCAATGTGTCTGATACTTCTCCATTGACCACTCAGAAGCCAGACACCCAGCAGCCCATGATTGTGGCCTGTTTCTCATTTGCCCTCATTCAATACCATGATTAGAACCTGATCGTTGTTGTTAAGTCAGAATCATGAACAGGCTCTTCCCTAAAAAAAAAAAAAAAAAATTTATTGCCTTCATTGTCCACACTTAAATTACTACATGTTTACAAAGATTAGCCCCTTTGGGTGTGGCCTGTAAATTACCAATGTCACACACCACTGAGGGTGGATGCTTTTCAGTTGCTTTATTTTATTAGTTGTATTTTTTTAAAAAAAAAATCATAGTTTTGCAATAGACTCTTTCTTCAGCCCTTAGGAATTTGAACTTGGAAGAGAAGCCATATAACTGGGAAAATAAGTATTAAATTTAAGTGTAGTAAAGGTAGTTAAGAGAATCACCTCAATTTGGGGGATGTATATTATCAGCTTTACGCATCAGGTGTTTTGATGTCTAAAATTCATTTCATGGCCTGATGAGATGGCTCAGTGGGTAAGAGTACCAACTGTTCTTCCGAAGGTCCTGAGTTCAAATCCCAGAAACCACATGGTGGCTCACAACCACCTGTAATGAGATGTTGACGCCCTCTTCTGGTGCGTCTGAAGACGGCTACAGTGTACTTACTCATAATAATAAATAGATCTTTTAAAAAAACCCTAAATTTAAAAAAAAATAATAAAAATAATAAAAATATAAACCATTTCATAATTGTTCAGTAAAGAAAACAAATACAACAGAGGGAAAATAAGTTGTCAAATCTAAATGGAGGGCATGCACATAATAAGATCCTTGCTGGGGGGGATGGGTAGGGTATGAGGAGGGTGGCAGGCATCAGTCGGAGCAGCCCTTCCTACATGTCCCTGAGTGAACCGGGATGGTGAGGAAGAGGTTGTTGGAAGACTTCAAGCCTGTAAGCCTTCGGGTATCATCCAGAAGCTGTCTCTCTCCAGCACAAAGCAGAAGCACAAGACAAGTTGTAGGAAGATTTTGAACACTGGGGGGGGGGGGGGGGTAGGGGAGAGAAGCACAGCGGGTTGATGGGAATGTGGGTCCTAGAGTGCCAGCCCATGCTCACTGGCTGTTTGACCTCAGGCAAATGAACAGACCTTTCTGAGCCTGGGTGCCTTGTCTATAAAAATACCCATATATCTGTATCATATAGCTGCGAGAACTAGATGGCATCCATGCACGGCATTTAAAAGGGGTCTGGCTCATAGTAAATGCTTAAAAGCATTTTGCTGTAGCCTCTGAGGCAGGGCTGGGGGTGGGGGGTTGGGGAAGAAAGACTGATTATATGTTCCTGAGAAATTGTTAAGACAGGGATCTTCATCTAAGGGCATTTTTCAAAGCATTTTCCAGCAATTTCCCTCTCAGACAGAGCCCAAAACAGCTCATCCACCCTAGAGAGGGGCAGCAGGCAGTGCTGTCATCCTGTGTATCAGATAGTTTACTTACAATTAACGGAGCAGCCGCTGCCCACTAAGTTTTCTGTTAGCACTCGGGATTGTAAGAGGAGACCCTAGGACTGTCTGAAAGGACCCCACAGTCCACTAGGACAGCAACTGTATACTCACATACTTTTCATCCTGGCAGACATCAAAGCCTTTAGAGTGTGGGGTATGTGAAGATGCCCACGGAAGGTCAGGAAGGCTTCATCCGACGTTTGAAGTGAAGAAAGGGGCAAGAACTCCCACGTCTCTTTTCTAGAAGTCTCTGAACATGTGCTGATTTGGTTAGGGTCTTTGTGATTACTAGCTAACTACTAGTATTTAACTACCAACATTTTAAAAAATTGACATGAACTGGAGAATTTGGGAGATATCTTCATCTCAAACTGAATAAAACTACTTCGCTCCTCATCCATGAATTATCAGGGAACCTCCTCAGTAGCCTGGAGGACCACCTATGGTTCAAGGGAGTCGTGACCATTGAGTAGAATAGCCTTATTGTTCTGATTTTCTCAATCCTTGCTTTTTACATTTCAGATTCATGAGTGGTTTGCCTGTATGTATCACATGTGTGCTGTGCCCACAGAGGCCAGAAAAACCATATAGGATCCATCGGAACTAGAGTAACAGATGGTTGTTAGCTACCATGTGAGTGCTAGGAACTGAACCCCAGTCTTCGGCAAGAGTAGCTAGTGCTCTTAACTGTTGGGCTGTCTCTCTAGGCCCTAGAATGGGCTTTAAAACAGCCTTGTTTCGGAAGTCATCATGGAAGAGAGGCGTGAGAAATATCTGCCTTAATTGATAGTTCTAACTCCATAAACAAGACCAGCAGTGGAAAATGCCACCGGCCACTGGAACCAGATTCTGTCCTGTTTACCCCATGAGCTAGGACGTGAGACTGGAGAAGGTCATATCTGTCCCCTCAAGGTCACTCCTGGGCACGGACTCTTTAGAACTAATGCCTATAGGACCCTCAACACCCTCACTTCCTTGCCTTCTCTTGGCTTCATTTCCTCCTTCCCTTAAATTCTTGCTGAGTGCAAATTGGTAAATATTCCATTAACCCATTTTCAGAGGCCGTTAGAAGATTATCCACGTAGAGTGCTCAGAATGATTGGCACGCATGCCTCCAGGAATTTGGCCTCCACTCCCATCGCCCTCACAGGCCAAGAATGATGAATAAGGAGAAAGAGAAAAATTTATTTGACTTAGAGGAGCAAATGACTGCATTTTTGTTGATTGACTTTTTTCTATCTCCAGGGCCAGCATTTCATGCCAAATACCCACCAACTTGGCATCCCTGCCTTGTTCTCCCATCAAACGGTGATGAAACACATAGTTCTCCTCTAAAAGACATGAAGTCAGTACATTCTCTGATAAGAGTGAAGGCGTTTTCAGAAAGCGTCCATCTGCTGGTCAACGGCAAGAAGGGATGTGATGGAACACGCTGTCATTTTTATCTTTGTCACTATCTCCTTGTGTATGGTCACATGACCTAATGAAAGCTGGCCCCAGCCCCTTTCTCTCAATATCTTCAATATGAAAGTAGCTTTAATCTCATTGGTTGTGTTCTTTTATATATCCTATTTTCTTTGCTAAGAATATCTGAAGGATTAGTCTTCATGTTTTACAGTAGAATGGTTGTAAGATTGGGTACTTATCAGCCAAGGTTTGAATTTCAAATGGTCTCTTTCTTAGGGGGTAGGGGTTCCGGTCAAGACTTCTCTGTGTAGCCCTGGCTGTCCTGGAACTCACTCTGTAGATCAGGTTGGCCTCGAACTCAAAAATCTGCCTGACTCTGCCTCCCAAGTGCTGGGTTTAAAGGCGTGCACCACTGCCTGGCTTGTTTTCTCCCCCCTCCCTTTTACCGTGTGTGTGTGTGTGTGTGTGTGTGTGTGTGTGTGTGTGTGTTCTTTAAGATGTGGATGTTTGGAATAAAAATGGTAATTGACCTTTAGCAAGGGAGCTGAGAGAACTGCTGCTGTATATTATATGGCTGTGAGCTGGATTTTAAATGTTTGATTAAGTTATTAAAGTGTTTTGCTTTGGCATAATGTACTATAAATTCATGATTGCTGGCCAAAGCAGTTAGTCAGTGGAGAAGAATAAATTGTTTTGAGAGGTGCTGCTTCAAAACCTGGATTTTATTCTCTTGGAAAGATGGGACTTTAAATAAATCACATAATACAAATGAGAATTTCCATAATTAAGATTCTAACTAGGGGGCTTTACTGCAAGCTTTCAGAGGAAGAAAAATGAAGAAAGACACTCCAGGCTGTTTTAATATTCTTTTCTTTCTTTGATTTATATTTTGAGTGTTCTACTTCATTTTGGGATGCTTAGAAATGAAATAGCCTGAGACAAGAGCACGTGAAATGTATGTTGTCGAAGGCTGGTCTTTGAGATGTGAGGGCTTCTGGGAGACAGACTCGCTAAACAAGTCCAGGGAAGATTTTGCTTCAGAGGACATGGATCTTCGTTTCTCTGTCTCTCCCTCATTCCTTCTCTCCCTCCCCCTTCCTCTCTCTACCTGTTTTGCTCTCCCCTATCTGCCCCCTACCTCCTTTTTCCTTCTTCCCTTCCCTTTCCTCTTCCCCTCCCCCCTACCTCTACCCTCCCATTCCCTTCCTTTCTATCTGGGGTTTCATGCTTACCAAGCACTTCCGCTATCCATGACCACTCCAGTCCCATATTCATAGTCCCTGCCTGACAGTCCTCACTATTTGTCACCTTGGACAGTTTGGGAACCTTCAGTGTGTATGCTTTGGCCTGGTTGTCTTCAGGAAATCTTTCTTAAATGGCAGGGCCCTTCTCTGGGGGAAGTCTTTGTGGCCTCCATCTCCCTTCCCTAGATTCTTCTAGCAATTTCCTCAACGCCTCACCTCGCAACTTGTTCCCAGTACTGCCAGACTCATCTCCCAGGAGCTCCTAAATAAAGAAAATGTAATTAAATTTGTGTGATTGGCCCTTGTATTGCTCTATTTATTTGATATATGTACACACTAGAGAACTTCTACAGTAGTGTAGAAATGTACCATTTATAATGGGTTAAGTAGGGCAACTGTGGTCACGGCCAGAAAGAAGCATGCCATCAGTCTCTCCCCTGGGAACCTGAGCACTTCCTCAGACGTGATTCTAGAAGATCAAACAAGACAAAATTGGGACTGATGTCCTTGGCAGAAGATCACAGAGCGCTACCCACTAATATTGGTAGAATGTTCGTTGCTGTTGGAGATTAGCATGGCAAAGGGGAGTAGGCTGAGTCCTCGAGTAACCTCCACTGAATTTCAGATCCTCCACTGGCCGAGTGGGAAGCCTGGGCAATGTCTTCATCATCCCACCCTCATAGATGCATTCCAAGTGCCCAGCCAAGCCCAGGACCCAAGTCCATGCCTGGAATACACATAGCACATGAGTCACACCATCATTTCTGGTTATCAGATTTAAATGCTGTAATTTAGTAGAGGGAATCGCTGCCAAAAATGTAAGCATGTACAGGTCAAGAAGGAACTGTTCAGCTATCCTGGAGCTCATAAATACTCCAGTCTGTGCATCTTACACATGCCAGAGGCCATCTAGGATGGTTCTCAGGATCCCTTGTCCCAGAAGCACTTCTATGTTCTGGGATCTTCATACCCATGGTCTGTACATTAATTAATGTCTGGGACAACCTTGTCCAAGTGAGTCCACTCTTCTAAGCTTGAGGACTAAAGGAAGTAGTCAAAGAAAGTAGGGATCAGGAGACATCATTGGTGGTCCACTACTGGCCCAGGCTTAGTGTCATGGACTTCAGCATCCACCAAAGTTTGGTTCCAGGACCTCTGTGGGTGCTAAGATCTGCGTATGCCCAAGTCCCTGAGATAGACTGGTGTAGTATTCATCTGGGCTCATGTACATCTTCTAACGTGTTATATCTTCTCTAGATTACTTACAATGCCAATGCAAAGGCAATGACCTGTAAGCAGTTGCTATACTCTATTGCTCATGGAATAATGATAGAAGTGTCTGCACATGGTTCAGCAAACTCATATCTTTCCCCCCAAGCATTTCTCTTCTGAATTTGCTTGAATGTGCTGAAGTAGAATCTGTAGAGTTGGGGGATTGACTGGATCTTGTTGGGCATTGGCCTGTTGCACCACATAAAATACCCTTGCCCCAGCAACCCATACTGTAAGATGTCTGAGGAAACCTAGGTCTAGATTATAGCCAAAAATTGAAGTAAATCTGTTCTGAGGCCTTAAATATCCTGAGACCTAACTACTGTCTGCCCTGTAGATGGTGACAGGGTGAGAAATGAGACTCAGGAGACGGTAGCTTCCACCTGACCTGTAGAACAGAGGCTTCACATTGGAATCAATGAGATACCTTGTCCTTGTTAGCCATTGCATGTGGCAACCTTATTTCTCAATGCAAGTGAGATTACTAACACTCTACAGATGAGAAAACAGAGAGAAGAGGAGTTACCTGCCAGTAGGGGAAAGTGCTTTAAAACCACGTTTCTTCTATCTTGAAAGTAGGACAGGGTTCAGCTTCTCCATCTGAGGAATGTGTTTCATCACTCAAAGGCAGGAGACGCTCCCCTGTACAAGCCTGCCCACTGCCCTTTGCTCACCATTGCTCCATAGGAGCTCTGGTTTGCAACAGACCTGCAGGCCAAGGCACCCAAGACTCCCAGCTCAGTGTGGGGAGTGGGACGATGGTGGGAATTCAGAGTATCAGACTAGAGGAAACTGCCTTTTCAGGGCAGTGGGTGGGGCCACCTGCACCCTCTGGACTCTGTGTCTCCAGGCCTCCATCACTGTCAGCATCTAATACTTGAGGGGGAGCAGACCTCTCTTCCCTGACTGCGACCTCTCTGTCTTCATGGACAGTGTTCTCCCTACCAGACTGCTTGAATCTCACCCTCGGTTTCCCTAGTCTACCAGAATCAAGCTTTCCTTATCTGTCATGGTGTTCTTCGAGGGGCCTGGCTCTTGCCGCTCTCTCCAGCATTACTCTCCCTCACTGCGACTCGCCCTCTGTCAGGAGTTCTCCCCACGGCCCTCCCTTGCTGGCATCCTCCGCCTTTCAGTGTTCGGCTGCCGACTTACCTCAGAGAGGCCTTCCCTGACCAAAGGCCGGCTTGTGTCTCTCTCACATCCTTCTGAGATGGTGGGCTTTCTCTTTTTTCCAGTCTCCTCTTTTTTTCCATTATTGAAGTTGGATTGGAACTTGTCAACCTTGTTGGATATCCCTCACGGGAGGCCACTTAGTTGCATAATATTAATATACCTGTACCTGTCTAAAAACTGTTTACATTAATGCTGCAGGATGTGAGCCGTATCCTGCCTTGGCATCTCAGTGAGAACATTAATTAATTTGGCCAGACTACCAGGCCCTGTTGTTCTTCTATCTCCATGTTAGGGACGATTTGCTTGCTTACTCTTTAGGTCATTCCTTCCCACCCACCTCAGGGTGGGGATGACAAGACCTATACGTTTCTTCCTAGTGACGCCTAGAGACACACCCACTGGTAAACCATTTCTTTTAGGATAGCCTTGACTGCTCCAGGCTGTGCTCTAAAACCTGTCAGATCATAGGTGTGAGAATTTGGAGTGGATGAAATGCCCAACAGTGTATTACCTTAAACATCCCCTTAAACATTCTTGTAAGCAGCATTTGCTATTGAGGCATTATTTATGCCAGATATAATAAGTGGATTTTAAGTGTTATTTTGTATTTTAGTATTTATATTTTATGATTAAACCATTTGGAGCTAGGTAGAAATAAATATAGTAAATACAGCATGTATTTATATTGTATAATAAACTGGAAAATCTGTTTTCATATCATATTTTATTAGTCCTTAGAGAATTTAATATAATGAATTTTGATCAATTGACCCTCCTCTAGCCCCCTTAACTCCTCCCAGATTCAGCTTCACTTCCGACTTCATTCCCCCCCCCTTTTCTTTTTTTCCTCCCTCTTTCCCTTTCTCTCTCCTTTTTCTCCTCCTTCTTTCTCCTCTCCCTCTCTTCCTCCCGATCTCCCTCTCCCATGAGACCCATGTACTCATGGGTGTACGGCCACCCACTAGAGTGTGGTTGGCCACAGTCCTAGAGAAAACTGGCTCTACCAGAAGCTGTCAACTGTCAATAGCTCATCAGTCAAGGGTGGGAACTTTTGAGCCCCTCGCCCCAGGCAATGTCTTATCTTAGGAATTTCTTACTGTCTGATTTCTATAGTGTCCTCTTGGGGTGTGCTTGCATGTATTTGCATATTTTATCCTTACTGTGATTGCATGGAGTGTGTGTTGGGACTCTCACACGTTGCCAGTAAGGAAGACAAGATCTGAAATCTCCTTGATGTGAGCAGTAGAATTCAGATTGGAGAGCAGCTCTCCGTACCTTCAAGGTAATGAGCGTGCCACCCCTCACCTATGTGTATACCTCCTCACCGTATGTGTCCTCTTGTATAACTGGTAATAGGTGAGGTAGGATTGCAAAGCCAAAAGCCCACCTATTCTTTCTCCTCTGTAAGTGGCCTCTGAAGACAGAGCCACAGATGAAGCACCTGCCTCTGTCCCTCCCCGTCTTCTCCAGACTCCTCCTACCTCTCCTCTGTGACGCTGCCACAGATGATCCAGAAGACCTTCCTACAGAAACAGATCTCTGAGCCAATCCTTGGGGAAAAAAAAAGTCATCGCTGCATTTGTTTTTCTTGGTTGATTTATTTGACAAGGACCCATTTTGTACATCATTTTTGGAGTTTCAAAGCCCTTTTCATCTGCAAAGGTCTCTCTTAGAAGCTGAAGGAGAAAGAGAAGAGAGGCTACGTATGTGATCTCCGACGAGATGCTCTCTGGCCCCTGAGCTCTGCTTTTCGATTTCTCTCTGACCCAGAGATCACACAGGTTGAGGATCAAGGTCTGGAGAGCGCTGAATCCCATCAAGCAGGGCTCTGACTTGCACTGATCCGGAAAGGAACATCTCTGTCACTTTTCTTTGACTTGATAGGACATCTCCCTGCTAAACCCATCTAGCAAGAGCTCATGAATTATTCAGTCTCTAAGAAGACAGTTTTGGGTAAGATGAGGTGTTACAACCAGCCAACAAAAGGAACTGTTCCTGCTCTGGCTGGCTGCCGATTCAATTACTTGGATGGTCCTTCTGAAGACATCCTATTCCAAGACATCCTTTCTGTAAATCTCAGGCAACAAGTCAGCCTTGAAAGCATCCTTCATCCCGGCACATAGCATGTCAGATGCAATCAAAATGGGCACCGGGCTCCCTGGGAACTCCCCCTGGTTTCACATGTGTTTCAGCTATGGGAAAGACACATGCATAAAACATTCAGGCTGAATATACAATTGCTTTTAATAACCCATGCAGCTAAATTTATTGGATCACACTGCCCCTTTGAACTGGGGTATGGAATTTTCCATGTAGCCCAGGATCTCCTGTGAGAGGCAGACCTTGCCGTTTCGGCGGTTTGCCTCTGTGCATGAATTCCCAGGCTTTGGCTGTTTTGTTAAGAACCTCTTGTGGTCAGGCTGGATGGGGTTTCTGACACTGTTCTTGGTGCTTCTGTGAGGGTGACAGTGGCGGCAGCGCTCGCTCAGCTCATCCTTGAGTCAGTCCTCTGCTTCCACATGAACGTTGTGGGTGTGAGGCTCCAGACTTCCCCAGAGAACCGCAAGGCAGAATCCCTCCATCACTTTTTTACTATCCTGTTTGTTTTTGCTGAAAGTAAGTTGTGGCTTAACTTTCTCAGTTCCCTTTGCACCCTGGTGCTTAAATCAAGAAGACGTTTACATGGTAGCTTCCAAGTCTCAAGGCCTAGATACGAGGGAAATTTCTTTGCTTAGATCCTCCCCCCCCCCACACCTTATTCATCACGATCCTGACAAAGAATTGTCACCAGAGATCAAATCAATAATCAGCAAATTGATAGTGAACATCTGTTGAGCACAAAATTCCTTGTTGGCAAGAGTGGAAAAGAAAAAGTCACAGTGTTCCCTCAACATCTGTGTTACTGCTTATTTTTTTCTCAAGCTCTGAGGTGTAGCACACTACACAAGTGTGTGGTATTTTCCTTTTGTATGGATTGTGGGTTATGTGTGTGTGTGTGTGTGTGTGTGTGGTGCGTGCTCACTCGTTTTAGATGTTTGTTAAATGAAGAACTCTTTTAAGTGAATAGCCTGCTGGATACCTTTGCTTAGACTGAGGCTACACTCCATGTTTTTATGAAAACTCAAAAGTCCAAGTTAATTTCCATGCCTGTGTTTTATTTATTTATCTATTAAATAATTTAGATGATACTGAAGAATGATAACAAGATGATATATGCATGATTAAAACTCTCTGACACTGCCATCCTAAGTGTACTTAAACATACATTCCCCCCAAAAGCAAGTCAGCTTATTATTCAGGGACGTAAGCCAAGAGCCTTTGAGTATTTGACAATACCTGGTCATTAGCTTGCACGGCTCACCACACAGCCGAGCCATAATGAACTTTTAATGAAATCGCTCTCACACACGTCCTTGTGTACTTCCCATAGTGCGCACCATAGTAACATTAAGATATAGCCCATGCCCCTACAACCTTGACTCTCTGGGTGCGCAGATGAGATGGAGAAAGAAATAGCTTCCCATGAAACTGTACACATCCCGCTCTGCGTTATCCCTGAGAGGGAGACCCAAGATGTGTTGCTGGGAGCTGGTAGGTCAAGGCCTAAGAAGCAATAGAGCTAGAAAGGAATCTGAAGGCACGGGGACTGCTGATTTAATATGCCACAGCCCTGGAGGAGAGTGTTAGTGGCCACTGGTGCCTGCAATAGAAGCAGTCATCAAACCTCCACACGCCCCTCTGAGGAGCCTTAAACCCATTCAGATGTGTAATGCTGTAGTGTGTAGTGCATAACTAAATGTGGCCTTGGCATCTCTGTGGTGATAATTTGTGGGTTCCCTGATTTTTCTCTGAGTTAAGTGGTCTTTAGGTCCCAACATTGGCAGTGCTGAACAGTGATACATTGTATCCACGATTCCGCCTGGCTTATTGGTGCTCACAGAATGGCAGCCTGTTTAATGGGAAGAAGTATATAAACAAAACAGCCTGATCAGAGGCCTGATCAGAGGGGAAGTGCTAGTTTTCTTAGCCCTATTTACTCTGAGTCATCATATTTTCTCCCGGTAGCATGGGCCAGGTCTCTGAACCTGGTCTGTGTGATTTGCTTTTTCCCTGAAGACTTTTACAAGAGTTTAAGTTTGATTACATAAGGAAGCCACCAGCCAGCACATGGGGATCTGGATCCAAAGGAGAAGCCACTGGCTGAAATCCTGGCCCTTGTAGTGCTTAGGACACGAGCGCTTGTTTTGGGGATTACAGCAACCTCTATTAAGAACAAGCCTAAGGGGGTGTGCATCAGGGCCAAAGTACATTCTCACTAGGAGCCAGACCAGACTGAAGGGTGGAAGCAGGAGCTGATAAAGGCAGCTGAGAGAGCAGAAGGAAAAAGATGGGTATGGTAGAAGTGAGAAAGGGCCACTGTGTCTGTCCTGAAGGGTGCTGTCTGTCGCCTGTTATTTGATACCTCTACCATGCTTTAGGGAACTGAATCATCGATTTGATGGGCTAGCTTGGAGTAGGCAGGTGACAAGTCATATTTCTCTTGCCCAGCATGCGTGTTTTTAATTGTCTCTGTTGAGCACTGTGCAAGTTGAAAAAGAGAGCTTATTGAAGTCAGTAAAAGGTGTGAAAATACCATTCCCTTATCTGGGTCCTGGTTCTCCTTTCAAAATTACACACTAGCTCCTTTCTGTTATGTGCTCTGAGAAGGTGTTTTCTTATACAAACTAGAGAAAAGAAGAAGGAGAGGGAGGGGTGTGGGAGGAAGAGGAAGAGAGGGAGTGAAAAAAGGGAAGGGAGAGGGAGCCTGTGAGTAAAAAAGGGTAAAGGGAGAAGGGAGGGAGAGAAGAAGCAATGGATAGGTCATCCGTCATTCCGAGTCAGCCTCAGCCATGAGCATAAAGGATAATCATTATTTTGGTTGGACTTGAAGAAAGTAGAAAAGTCCCACAGCTGAAAAATACATACCCCCACTGCTTGTCCAGGATCCAGGATGCCTTAAACACTTTGAGACTGTTCTTTAAGAGTGTGTGTGCACGCGTGCACTCGAGAGTGTGTGTGTGTGTGTGTGTGTGTGTGTGTGCATGTGTGCGTGTATGTGTGTGTGTTAAATAAACCTCCAGTTTTCGACTTTCCATGCCTTCGTGTAGGACCTGGTCTGTAGTGAAGAGGACTTGCTCGCACTGGGTTGATTTAAGTAATCATCATTTTCGCATGTGGCCCTCGTGGGCCTGCTAGCCCAATAGGGCACCAGTATATCCACAACAGGCTGCATTCTTCTACAGGGCTGGGAGCTGAATGTCTCCATCCAGAGAGGTCCAGCGTGGGTGAGGAGGATGCTGAGGCGTGCTGGGTGACAATGGCTGGCTGAGGATCCCTGCAAGGCACTGGCTTGGGCGGCTGGAGCAGAGGCTCATGGTGTACAGGGCTGACCCTGAAGCACACGGAGTACACTGAGGGGAAATAACTAGGGACAGGTCAGGGTCTCAAAAGGCTCTCAGAGTGGAGGAGGGGAAGCCACACAGCAAACACGCAGTTCTCATAGCGTGCTGTTATTGGCCGATGCCTGGGTGTGATACTGTCATAATACAGTGATAAACTGCCTGTCATCTCATTGAAAAGCCACTG
Organism: Montemys delectorum; assembly: GCA_019843815.1. NCBI lineage: Eukaryota > Metazoa > Chordata > Mammalia > Rodentia > Muridae > Montemys > Montemys delectorum. Next base: position 42,968 of record JADRCD010217194.1, read on the forward strand.
AGTGAGCCAGGCAGTGGCGGAGCACGCCTTTAATCCCAGCACTTGGGAGGCAGAGACAGGCGGATTTTTGAGTTGGAGGCCAGTCTGGTCTGCAGAGTGACAACCAGGGCTATACAAACAAACCCTATCTTGAAATAACCAAAAGAAAAAAAAAAGAGAAAAAAAAAAAGAAAGAAAGAAAAAAGAAGAGAAAAGAAAAGAAAGAAAAAAAGAAGCCACTGAGTGGGTTCAGGAAATCTACCTTGGACACTCATCCCCACTCAGTCTTCTCTGGGCAGCACAGGTGACCCTCACACACAAGCCAGCTAGCCAAGATGTGATCTTGGTCATCAAGATAGAGATGTAGGAATTTTGATGAGGATTGCATTGAATCAGTAGATTGTTTTTGGCAAGATGGCCATTTTTACTATATTAATCCTTCCAATCCACGAGCATGGGAGATCTTTCCATCTTTTGAGGTTTATCTTTGATTTCCTTCTTCAGAGACATGAAGTTTTTGTCATACAGATCTTTTACTTGCTTAGTTAGAGTCACACCAAGGTATTTTATATTATTTGTGACTATTGTGAATGGTGTTGTTTCCCTAATTTCTTTCTAAGCCTGTTTATCCTTTGTGTAGAGCAAAGCTACTGATTTGCTTGAGTTAATTTTATATCTAGCTACTTTGCTGAAGTTGTTTATCAGGTTTAGAAGTTCTTTGGTGGAATTTTTGGGGTCACTTAAGTATACTATCATATCATCAACAAATAGTGATAATTTGACTTCTTCCTTTCCAATTTGTATCCCTTTGATCTCCTTTTGTGGTCTAATTGCTCTGGCTAGGACTTCAAGTACAATATTGAATAGGTAGGGAGAGAGTGGGCAGCCTTGTCTAGTCCCTGATTTTAGTGGGATTGCTTCAAGTTTCTCTCCATTTAGTTTGATGTTGGCTACTTGTTTGCTTTCACTATGTTTAGGTATGGGCCTTGAATTCCTGATCTTTCCAAGAGTTTTAACATGAAGGGATGCTGAATTTTGTCAAATGCATTTTCAGCATCTAATGAAATGATCATGCCAGTTTTTTCTTTGAGTTTGTTTATATAGTGGAGTACGTTGATGGATTTCCGTATATTGAACCATCCCTGCATCCCTGGGATGAAGCCTACTTGATGGTGGTGAATGATTGTTTTGAAGTGTTGTGAGATTTGGATTTGGTTTGTGAGAATTTTATTGAATATTTTTGCATTGATATTCATAAGGGAAATTGGTCTGAAGTTCTCTTTCTTTGTTGAGTCTTTGTGTGATTTTGGTATTAGCATAACTGTGACTTTGTAGAATGAATTGGCCACTGTTCCTTCTGTTTCTATTTTGTGGAATATTTTGAAGAGTATTGGTACTAATCAATTCTTCATAGAGTTAGAAAGAGCAATTCTCAAATTCATGTGGAGTAACAAAAATCCCAGGATAGCTAAAACTATTCTCAACAATAAAAGACCTTCTGGTGGAATCACCATCCATGTCCTCAAGCTGTACTACAGAGCAATAGTGATAAAAACCGCATGGTATTGGTACAGTGACAGGCAGGTGGATCAATGGAGCAGAATTGAAGAACCAGAAATGGACCCACACACCTATGGTCACTTGATCTTTGATAAAGGAGCAAAAACCATCCAGTGGAAAAAAGACAGCATTTTCAACAAATGGCCCTGGTCCAACTGGTGGTCAACATGTAGAAGAATGCAAGTTGATCCATTCTTACCTCCCAGTACAAAATTCAAGTCCAAATGGATAAAGGACATCCACCTAAAACCAGATACACTGAATCGAATAGAAGAGAAAGTGGAGAAAATCTCAAACACATGGGCACAGCAGAAAATTTCCTGAACAGAATAGCAATGGCTTATGCTCTAAAACCAAGAATTGACAAATGGGACCTCATAAAATTATAAAGCTTCTGTAAGGCAAAGGACACTGTCAATAGGTCAAAATGGCAACAAACAGATTGGGAAAAGATCTTTACCAATCCTACATCCAATAAAGGGCTATATACAAAGAACTCAAGAAGTTAGACTCCAGAGAACCAAATAACTCTAATAAAAAAGGGAGAACAGAGCTAAAAAGAGAATTCTCAGCTGAGGAAACTCAGATGGCTGAGAAGCACCTAAATGTTCAACATCCATAGTCATCAGCGAAATGCAAATCAAAACAACCCTGAGATTCCACCTTACACCAGTCATAATGGCTAAGACGAAAAACTCAGGTGACATCAGATGCTGGTGAGGATGTGGAGAAAGAGGAACACTCCTCCATTGCTGGTGGGATTGCAAGCTGGTACAACCACTCTGGAAATCTTTTCTGGTCTTTAGAAAATTGGACATAGTAATACCTGAGGACCCAGCTATACCACTCCTGGGCATATACCCAGAAGATGTTCCAACATGTAATAAGGACACATGCTCCACCATGTTCATAGCAGCCATATTTATAATAGCCAGAAGCTGGAAACAACTCAGATGGCCCTCAACAGAAGAATGGATACAGAATTGTGGTTCATTCACACAGTGAAATACTACTCAGCTATTAAAAACAATGACTTAATGAAATTTGCAGGCAAATTGATGGCACTTGAAAATATAATCCCGAAGAGGTAACCCAATCACAAAAGAACACACAGTATGCACTCACTGATAAGTAGACATTAGCCATCCCAATATACAGTCACCAAACCCCCGATGCTATTGTGGATGCCAGAAAGTGCTTGCAGAAGGGAGTTTGATATGGCTGCTCCTGAGAGGCTCTACCAGAGCCTGACAAATACAGAGGCAGATGTTTGAAGCCAACCATTGGACTGAGTGTAGGGTCCCTGATGGAGGAGTTGGAGAAGGGACTGAAGGAGCTGAGGGGGTTTGCAGTCCCATGGAGGAAGCAACAGTGTCAACTGGCAGATTTCCCCCGAGCTCCCTGGGACTGGATCACCAACCAAAGAGTATACATTGGAGGGACCTATGGCTCCAGCTGCATCTGTGGCAGAAGATGGCCTTGTTGGCATCAGTGGGAGAAAAGTCCCTTGGGTCTGAAGGTGTTCAATGCCCCATTGTAGGGGAATGCCAGGGTGGGAAGATAGGACGGGGGGGGGGGGTGGGGGAGCACCCTCATAGTGGCAGGGGGAGGGGAGATTGGATAGGGGGTTTTTCGAGAGGAGACCTGGAAAGGGGAAAACACTTGAAATGCAAATAAAGAAAATTTCCAATAGGGAAAAAAGAAGATACAGATGTAGGGAGAAACACAGTGTATGCCATTAAGTAGTATTATGAATTGTGGGTAGTACCTTCAGCTCTCAAAGCCTTGACTTTTCTCAGCTATTGATGAACTGATGGGGTCTGGACCTTGTACAGAGATGGGGGAGGATTAAGTCAGCTAAAACTTGTAAATCAGGGAGCTAGTGCCATGGTATAGGAGGCTCCCCAGAGTCTTGCTGCCTCTGTTCCTGGATCTCTGCAGTGTGTGATAAGCCAGTGCTAGCACCTCTGCTGGGGTGGGGGTCAGCGGTGCTCTGGGGTGGTCTTTCTTTCCCAGTTCTTCTGCTCCTGAGCCTCTGCCAGGCAGGCCTGCAGAGACACTCTTCCTTAATGCGCCAGTCCTCAGGGAATGGGCCCTAGGGCTGGAGCCCTTGTGTTTGCTGATCTTATCAGAAGAGCGATTGGAGCCTGTTTCACTATTGATGTTGGCTCTGGGCCTAATCGTACTGTCCTGAACTGCAGTCCATGAGGGTGGGCCAGATGTAGTTCTGGTGCTCCGAGGGCTGGAGGCTCCAAAGCATCGTGAGATAAATCATTGTACCTGGGGAGGATTCTGTATTAGCAGAAGCCTTCTCTCCCCTTAATTTTTACCGATTTCATCCCTTCATGAATGGCTTGTTACCTAAAGAGTAGCCAAATGGACCATTATTCTGCCTCTGGCCTGGAGCACCACGTTTTCAATAACCATCACTAGCATCAACTCAACACTTAGCAGCTGCACGCCTGTGTTAAGCACTTCCATATTGCAAAGGGACGCTTCAGAACTGCCCAGCCAGCGCTGTAGCTCCCTTCCTTCCCATTTACCCAGATGAAGAATGGAGGCCTAGAAAGATTCAATCATTGCCTGAGCTCAGAGAACCAGTAAATGCACAACCAGAACTAAGCAGTCTGTCTTCAGCGGCTCTAACCCAAAAGCCCAAATGCTCACATGAGTCACCTGGAGATGTGGTTGACAGACAGACTCAGTGCATCTGAGACATAGCCTGAGTGTATGTGTATATGTGCATGCGTACTCATGGAGAACAGAGGACAATTCCAAGTTATACACACACACACACACACACACACACACACGCACGCACGCATGCACGCACGCACTCAAACATGCATACATCTTTCTTCCTTTCTTTTTATCTCCCAAGATCTCTTCCTAGCTTGGAACTTGCCATGTAGAGCTCACCATATAAGCTAGATTGGTTTAGGCTCTCGGGCCAGTGAATTCTGCGGATCTTCTCCTCTCTCTCTCTCTCTCTCTCTCTCTCTCTCTCTCTCTCTCTCTCTCTCTCTCTCTCTGCTCTCAGCACTGGGACTACAGGCACACACCACTGAGCCATCCTTTCCCCACTGCCTCCCCTTTCACATGTATTCTGGAGTTTGAGTTCAGGTCCTTATGCTTGCAAGGACTTGACTGATAGAGCCATCTCTTCAGTCCATCTTGGACTTCCCACACACTCCTGCACAATGCCAACACTTCTGGTCTCCAGATCATGTACTGACTGATAGAGCTGTATACCGGGAAACTGAACAGCTCTGGCTGGCTTGGTTAGTTAGCTGTCTGCCTGCTTGGTGGGGTCTAAGGTGTGAGCCTCTACGCAGCCACCTGGCAGCCATGCCACATGAGCTCCTCTTAGGTGGAGAGTTCAACTTCAATAGTTTCGGGGAGGGGGAGCACTCCATGACTTGGCTGGTCTGGCTTTGGAAGTTTTGGCAGCTCAGTCTTCTCTCTTCCTCTATAGTCGCCAGGGTAACTAACTCTGCTCCCTACTCTTCATGCTCTCAGCTGGCCTTCTTGGCTGAGAATTCTTATTTGTGTCACTCAAACCTTTCTTCTCCGAATTGTCCATCTTTGACTAACGTTATCATTTACCTTTCCAGTCCCTTCCAGAGCTTTCCAGGAACCTTTGCTCCTTTCTTAGCTCCAGCTTTGCTTTTGATGTCAAGTCCTAACAGGGTTCAGACTAGAGTATCTCTGCCATCATGGCCTCCCAAAACCTAGAGAAAAGGGCCAAGTTCTATGAGCTTCTTAGTAACTTCTGTGAGTATTTATGTGATAGCTGTTACAAGAAACCTCTACCTCATTAAGCCCTTACTACTACTGTTGGTCAGTCATTGCATACAGATTCAGAGACTGGTTCAAGGTCACCCCAGAGTACACTTGGGCTCCATTTTGAACTTGGAGTCACTCTAGCCTGGAGGTGTCCTAAGCCTAATCCTCCACAGTACTGCCTCTCTCTTTTTCTTCCATCTTCTCTGCAGCTCGAGCCATTCCTCAAAGCAAACACTAATTCCGTGCCTACTTTTATTAGCTCCAGCCTGTGCCAAGGGCTGGTGATCCAGGCCAACTGTGTTCCGTTTGCCTACAGAGCTCCATGTCACTGGCCACAGTGTTGCCACCTTTCGGCTATGTGGCTTTGTGCATCTCACTTAGCTCACTCGACCCTACGTGACCCATAGAAACCCATGTTTTTATTTATAAATGCTGACCACTGCAGGAGTCACACCCCAGGGATGTCACATATGGGAGTCACGCCTCATAGCATCGGCTGATAGCAGGTGCACAATATTCTTACCTGAAATTGCAGGTGAGTTAAATCCAGCTACCTTAGCTTGCCATCCGAAGTCTTCCTTCGGTCAATATACATGACACTCATGATCACATATCGATTCCCCTCAGTGGCACTTGTGCTGGTTACTTTTAACTGTCAACTGGACACAATCTAGAGGCACCTGGGAAGTGATTCTCAATGAAGGGTTGTTCAGATTAGGGTGGCTTAAGGGCATATCTAAGGGGGGAGTTGTCTTGATTACACTCTTTGATAAGAACAGGAAAGAAGGCTAAACAGGAAGCATTCATTCTCTCTCTGCTCTTGATTCTAGATTTGTTTTCAGGATCCTGCCTTGACTTCCACCCCTGGTGAACTGTAACCTGGTTTTGAAAGTCAGATGTACACATTGTCCCTTAAAGTTATTTTTTGCCAGGTTATTCTGTCAGAACAATGAATGAGAAACTAGGACAATGCTTTTCGCTGCAACCATGCACTGCTCAGAGGCTATTCTATTTTTAACATTGTACTTCTCTGCTGCCAAACTCCTATCCAGTCTTCAAAGCCCAACATAAATATTGCCTCTTCTACTCAACCATTACAAGTCTCACAGATGAGGATAATTCTATTCTAGGAGACTCTTGTGTAGTAGTTCTGGCTCACATTACTTTGCTCGCATTAATAAAACTTCCTTCACCACAGAAAACATTAGTCTCCTGATCCATTCATTTGACCATTTTGTCTTTACTGAGTGCAACACTGTCTGACAGAACCTTCTGTAGTTGGTGGGGGGGGGGGTGGTGTCCAGTATAATTGCCACTCACCATGTGTAGCTATTGAGGACTGAAGATGTGACCAGTGTAGCCAAAGGGATGAATTAGAGATTTTATTTCATTTGAGTTAACTTAAGTAGCCACATGTGGTCAGTGCATAGTATATTGGACAGTGCAGAGGGTTGTTGATCAAAGAGTCCAAAGGAATGAATGGAAAATAACAGTTGTAACAAGCACCATGTGGGGAGGCCTAGCTGCCAAAACCCATCCTGGGTTTGATTTGATGTGGTAGGAGTGCTGGTCAGGGAGAACTTTCCTGAGGTAGTGATGCGGGTATTAAAAACATTGTGTAAAGGCACGAGGGTATAAGCACAGAGCACATGCAAATGGCCTGTGGGAATGGAGCATGGCTTGTGAACGGACCTCCAAGTCAGTTCAGAGGTGACACCACTCCTCTGCTCCTCCTCTGCTTGTTGAACCTTCTAAAGCATTTCCCATTCTGCTGTGCACTCGGTAGGCTCGGAGCAGATATAGCTGTGAGACACCATACTGACGTTTCACTTCTTTATAAAATGCTTTTCTGGAGGAACAGAACTTTGGGACATTGCTTCCTTCCATCTCTAGTAAGGGATCATGGCTGCTTTTTTGTTTTAAACATCCTTTACCCTGTGGCTTAGCTGGTAATCTTGCCCTTTTTCTGACAGTGGGTGATATTTTGGGTTTATTCTGAATGATCTGTGCCCTCAGATAGGTGCCAACCCCATATTCCAGACCATGTTCCATTCATGGGTTCATTCATTCGGTCAACTTGTATAGTGCCTTCAGCAAGCAGAGGCTGTTTGGGGCGTGGTTGTTCCTTAGAGGAAAAAAAAAAGTATACTGCCTGCCCTTGGAGGTGTTGCTTGTGTGGCTGCTGTGTCACACGTGTGTCAATAGGTGGCAGAAAGAAGTGAGGTTACGTCTATGCCGTGCTTCGACCTATGAATATCTGAATGATGAGTAACCTAAAACTTCCTGAAAAAAAAAAGCAAGCCTAAGATGACCACCAGTCCAACCCCAGGGGGCCCAGACAGGGAACTAACTTGAGATCACCACTAGTCTAGCACGAGGCAGAGCTCTCCCAAGATAGAGAGCAAGCCAGAGACTAGAAGAATCCTGCCTGGGACTACAAGGCCCAGCAAGAGTCAGCCTGAGACAGACAACCATCACAAGCAGCCACTTGTGCAGGCTGGGTGATGAGCAAGCCTGAGACAGCCCCCAGACAGGCACCATGGGTCCCAGACATGGAGCTAGCCTGAGGTGACTAGTCTCGTGCTTCAAAGGCCTGGAGCCGTGTGCAGACCATGCCCAAAATGATCCCTGCCCAGCACCATAATGCACAAGCAGGTCAAAGCACTCTGGAGGCCATTCCTGAGACAACTCCAGACACTCAGAGACCCTGGGCACCACTAAAAGAAGCAACTAAGGGGTGGAGAGAAACAGAAGGGTGTAGGCACGGTGAGGAGAGGCAGAACTGGAGACACGAGGGTAGTGAGGAACAGCCTGATGAACCTGAGTAGCCAGTGATGCCTCCTGGGGCCATGATGTGGTCCTGGCCTGTGCTGCCACTGGGGGTCACTTCTGGGATCATGGACCTGCGGCAGCAGGGGTCTGTTACCACCGAAGGCCATCACTGGTTTAGGCTGCTACCCAGGAACATGTTGATGTCTGAGGGCAACACAGAACTGGTCCCACCCATCACCTAGGCATCATGGGAGAGCTAGATCTGGAGGCATGAGAACAAGAGAGCTGACTCCACCCCTAGCCAGTTGTAGTGCTTTCCCAAGCAGAGCTCTACACATTGCAGGAGTTTCCAGTGAGCTGGCCTGAGGGCGAGAATGTGGGAGAGCCAGTCCTGCCTCTTGTCTCCTATGTGGTGGTGGCAGCCATGGAGAGACTCTCTCTCCTACCTCTTGCCTTCATCACTAGTGGCCAGCAGAAGAGCTGTCCTTGACAGAGTCATGAGAGCAGGAGAGCTGGCCTGGTCCCTCACCTGCTGCAGCATTTGGGAGAGCAGATCCTGCACCTCACCTGGGCAGCACAGTAGAGTTAGCCCTGATGGTGGGGCATTTGCTGGGCAGTGGCATTACAAGGGAGGGACCTCTGCTCCTCCACCCCCATCCCTTGCCATCTATGGCAGGCAGAAGAGCTGGCCCTGGGGTCCTGAGATTGAGGAGAGTGGGAGAACTGGCCATGCCCCCTCAGGAGATGCAACTGGTGGGGAGGAGCAGGCTCTGGATCTTACCTGGACAGCAAGGTCGAGTTGCCCCTGCTTGTAGGATGGGGGATGGGAGTGGCTGGTGAGCCTGCCACAAGGGCATGAGAACAGGAGAGCCAGCAGGCTGGCCATCTCAGATAGCTCTCAGGCCAAGATTCAGGGCTTTGAATTGGCCCAACCCAACTTCTACCCCATCAATGAACTCCTGGAGTGCAGGAAGAGCGGGTTCTACCGATCCAAAACTGCAGGGTTTCTGTGACACAGGGCGGCAACAGGTTATCTGAGAGGAGTCCCAGTGAGGTTCCAGTATTGATAGAGTAGCAGAAACCAGAGGCCTCATATAAGACTAACACGCCATTGCAATGAACATTTACAACCGAAAAAAAGTATGGACAGAAGGGAATACTGTGGGGCACACTGGGACACAAGCTTCCACAATGAGATTTTTTTATTTTTTCTCTGTTCTCTGCTTGGGAGGAGGTTGTCAGGGTAGAGGGTGGGTATGAGGGGAGGGGAAAGGAGAGGGGCTGGGTGCATGATGTGAAACTCACAAAGAACAAATACAAAGGTTTTTTTGTTGTTGTTGGTTTTTGTTTGTTTTTGTTTTGTTTTGTTTTTTTGAGTTATACTGTTTCTGATTTCAGGGAACTTGTATCTGGGCTCTCGAGGCAGCTGGGCACCAGCTCTCCCCTACAGCTGTACTGTTGAAGGTCTGGTGTCTTATTCTCCTGCAGCCCTATAAAATTCAATTTTACATGGAAAACATGAATTTTCCAAGTGACTCTATATTGATGTTCCAATCTCTCTGCCACAAACTTGAGCCTGGAATTGCCAAATAGCCTTGCTATGAGCTGCCCATAGCTTTGTGTGTCCTCTCCAGGAACTCTTTCCTGTGCTTACAAGTGGGCAGTATGTGCATTCCTCAGAGAGCCACAGGTTTTTAATAAAAAGAAACAAATATCTTCTTGTTTACAATGAGCTTGTCCCAGCACCAATTCCCCGTATACATACCCTGGGCTCACAAAAAAAAAAAAAAAAAAAAAAAGAACAAAAACACCCTACTCAAAGTCTTGTCCAAATGAGTTGTCACTAAAGAATGAAAGCCAGATGTTATTTCAGTGAAGAATAACTGTGTGGCCATGCTGCAGATTGAACCTGGAGTTCCCATGGATAGTTTCACCACAGGCATTGGTAGCTGGACTCCCAGGTGATGGTGGCTCACATTCTTACTGTTTTATTTGAAACACAACATGCACAGAAGGTTAAGAAGTTACTAATGACCAAGCCACACCCCTCGACACAGCAGAACTCAGTCACACAAGTAAGTCAGACTTAGACCTTCTTAGTGAGCTTCAGTGGGCTTGGAGTTCAGGCTGGGAGGCCCAGACCATGTGACAGAAGGGGGAAAGGACAAGTTCAGACCAAAGCCGCCTCCAGCCCCTCAGTGAGAGATCTGCTTTTGTTGGGAGCCCTCCTCCCCCTTCCTTCGGTAGCATACTTCAGATAACCATCTACGAATTAAAGATGAAATCCGGCCTTGGAGTGAAGAGCGGCCCTTTGGGGGTTAGCATTACTGACTACTCTACCCCAAGGCTGATTCAATGGCCAGCTTTCAGGCCAAAGGAAGTGTTTTCTATAATTGGCTAAATCTCTGTCGGAAGGCGGCTGAGCCTGCTACTGCTTCAGTGGCAGCATCGCTAGTCTGTCAGATTTTTCTCACTCGTTGAAACTTTTGGATACAATCTATTGTTCACTGACTTTTGGGAGGAGGCTTTCTGGTATCAGAACTTCCAGTTTTCATGCCCTTAGGGCATGTTCGCCAGTAGAGCTTAACCTGGATGTGGGAGTTGCAGGTGAGCTGTCCCTACCGGGCATGAGCACAGGACAGCCGGTTCCGCCTCTTGTCTGCAGGGCAGTGGCACTCCAAGGGAGAGACCGCCACCCCAGTCCCTTGCCATCCATGGCAGGTGGAAGAGCTGGCCCTGGGGTCCTGAGATTGAGGAGAGTGGGAGAACTGGCCATGCCCCTCAGGAGATGTAACTTGGAGGAGCAGGCTCTGCACCTCACCTGAGCAGCCGGGTAGAGCTGTCTCTGCTTGTGGGGTGGGATGAGAAGCAAAGAAAGTGGTGAAATGGAACTCAGAGGGTGAGTGGGAACCACCGAGGCAGAAATGAACCCGGTGGGCAGAGCCTGCACCATCCCCCTGCAGATGGGTGGATCTCCAGGGTGAGTGAGGCCGCTTTGCACAGGTGTTTTACTCCAGGCTGGGGTCCTGGCTCATGGGCCAAGCCAAGAAAGGCTTGAAGTCTTGGGGGAGCAGCCCAGCCAAGGAGCTAGTTCCAAGCACCTGAAATGACTCTTAGGGCAGTGCCTCGCAACCTTTCTGATGCTGTGGCCCTTCAGTAGTTTCTCCTGTTGTGATGACTTCCCACCATAAAATTATTTTCGTTGCTACTTCATATCTGTAATCTTGCTACTGCTATGGATTATGAATGTAAATACTTTCTTTGGCGATAGAGGGTTGCCAAAAGGGTTGTGACCCACAGGTTGAGAACCACTGCTTTAAGGCCTGGTGTAAGCCCACCTGTGAGGAAATTCTCTCAAGTCTCTTCTTGTGTAAACTAAGAACAATAATAGTTTGTAGCTCCTTTCCCCCGTCATTTTGATCAGATTTTTAAAACAAGCTATATTATTAAAAAGCTCTGAAAATAGGTAAAAAGACTACACACCAGAATTAACCTAACCCAAAGTCTATACAACGCAACAAACTTCTATATAGAGTAAGCATTCGGGATAGATGCTGCAGAGATTTACACTGAATTTTATATCGCTTCTCGGCCTTTTGGCTAACATCAAGTGGAGTTTTATACTCTTAGTGTCAAATGTATTTTATGTACTTATTCATCACAGAAAAATCCATAATGGAATTAGAACTAAATACTAGCTAGAACTAGAGCAACAATACATTTCATCTCCTCGTTCATAGCTCCGGCCCATCACCTGCATCCATCCCCTCCTCATTGCCCTATGTTCACCCTTTCTCGTTGACATCTCCTCATGTTATAGTGAACCCACGTGTTCATTTGTTCAGTCAGCTGTTCTCAACCTGTGAGTCGTGACCACTTTGGGTGGCCTAAGGCCATGAGAAGACACAGACATTTACATTATAATTCATAACAGTAGCAAAATTACAGTTATGAAGTAGCAATAAAAATAACTTCATGGTTGGGGGGATCACCACAACATGAGAAACTGTATTAATGGGTCGCAACATTAGGAAGCTTGAGTACCACTGGTTTATACACACACACACACACACACACACACACACACACATACTCCTCTCTCTCTCTCTCTCTCTCTCTTTCTCTCTCTCTCTCTCTCAAGTTCCATATTTAAGAGAGAACATACAACATGTGTTGTTTCCTTTCTCTGATTATATGACTTCAATTAATATTATAAACTCCGTGTCCATGCATTTTAAAAGTGAAGTACGTCAATGATTATAACACCTTTAAGACCAGTACTCAGCAAATATGGGTTATTATTTTTAATATTTAGACATGAGAAAATAAGAAAAGACAGTTTCTTATACATGAACGTGAGCCTGGAAGTTCTTAAATAAGAGGAGTGTGGCACTTGTACTGTTCATCAATACACACTCACTCAAGCTTCCTTCCCTTGCTCAATTGCCATAGGTGAACAGGTGCTCTTCTATACGCAGAGATGACTGAGAGCTGGAAATGGCAAACTGCAGCCTGGGAGACAACCCAGCATGGTGCATGTTGTTTAAATAAAGTTTTATTCTAACTCAGCCATGCATATTTATGTATTGTCTATGGCTGTTTTCATGCTTCATGGGCAGAGCTGAGTAGTCATGACCGACAGCATAGAGCCTGCAAAGCCCAAAGTGATTACTGCCTTGCTCTCTTTACAGAAATTACTATTGCTGGCAATAGCAATAAAGTATTTTCAAAAAATGCCCACATACTGAGAGCCAAGAGGGGAGTCCAGTGACCATTTTATACAAGGTGTCCTTTCAACCAAGACCTAACTGGTGCACAGAAGTGAATGAATTGGGAGAGGAAAAAAAATATTCCAGACATAGGAACATTTGTAAACTCAGAGAAATGATGAGGCAGGGTAAGTTCATGCACTGAGTGGCGTTTGCCAGGGCTGAGAGCAGAGGACATGTGGTAGAGAACTTGCAGATTTTAGGCTTTGAGGGAGCTGCTGAAGACTTTTCACTAGGAAAAGAACATAAGGAGGTTTAGATTATAGGGAGCTGTCTGCAATTTAAAGTATGACTTTACGAACTGGGCGAAAGGCTGGGGAGCAGGACTGGGGGTGAGGAGACCAGAGGAGCCCATTTGCACAATGCAGAAGCAGCCAGGACCAGGCATAGCAGCAGAATGAGGAGAAAGGCATGGTTTCAAGACACGGCAAGAGGCTGAGTGTCAATGGGGCACATGGGAATGGCACAGAACAGAGGAGAGCCTTCTGTTGATGTGGGAGAACAGAGTCAGAATGGAGGAAATGACCGAGACTGCACCGATGTAGGGTGGGATATCCCTGGCTGCACATGTTCCTCATTCCACAACTTTAATGCCCCAGGGACTCCTTAATATATGTTGGGTGATACGTAGGCTCTTAAGACCATCTTATTCCCACTCCATCCCTTCTATAGAAATTGGTTCCCTTCCCCTATCGGATTCCATTGCTACTCTGTGATGTCACCAACCTCCTTCCCTGTTCCCAGACCAGGCAGGCTGTTCCTACTTCCTCCTTTGCGGTTCCTAGGCTTTCTTTTGCTTCAGACCCCTAATCTCTTTCAGGCTCTTCACTAGCCTTTTATAGCCACTGCCTTCCAGAGCACCTTCCTGTACCCAGTCATTGGGTACCCACTGTCTCTGGCATGACTGGGGAACTAACTACATACTCTGTCTCATCCCTTTTGATGGAGGCCCCACATGTTGACACTTGCTGGATGTTTGTGCTTTTTCCCTTTAAGTGATGAGGAGACAGATTTATTACTTTACTCAGTTGTCCCATGTGCTCCATTACAGACCAGATCTGTGTCCATGACTTAACTCTCTTGACACTGGCTTGACAAGGCCTTCTAGAGCCTTGTTCTTCACCTTTTGCTTGACTTCTTGTTTGCTTACTTTTATTTTACTGTCACACACACATACATGAATGTAATATACACTGGAATGTTCATTAATATAGGTCATATAATTATTGGATCTGTGCTAAGCCATGCTCTGGTCCTGAGTATAATAGAAAAGAAAATGTCCTTACTGACATGGACCTTATAGTATTCTGGATCATGAGAAATAGTACATATAATAATTAGGTAAAATATGTAGTCAGTGAAGCAGGGCAGTGGGTCAGAGAGTGCAGGGTTGGAGCTGTAGTTACCATGGGTGGGAAAGGAAGGTTTTTAGGAGAAAGGGAAATTTGAACAAGTTTCTGAATGAGGTGAAGATGTCACCTATTATAATACAAGAAGGATTGTTGTTGGAAGAGAAAGTAGGGAAGATACCCAGAGGAGGATACAAAGGGGCACAACTTATGAGAAGGTGTGGGTGTGATGAGATGAACTGTGGAGGAATCTGGGTTGGGAGATGGGAAGAGCATCTAGTGATGCTTGGTAAGAATTTTGATCCTGACTCCGAGTGAACTGAGAGTCATTGGGGATTTTGAACAAAGTAATGATGTAACATGGGGACAGTTGCTGTAGCAACTAGTCGGAAATGTGATGAAGGAGATAAGAAGAGAAGAGAAAGTCCTAAGGCAGCTATTGCCTCCACATCCCCTTTCTCTTCTGTAGTGAGATTGGTCAGCTCTTCCGTCTACCAAAGCATCCCCCAAGCTTCAGCAGCTTATGAAGTATGTGTTCTTCTCCATCATATTTGGGTCAGGGTTTGGGTGGGTGTGGCTGATCACAAAGTTCAGGACACCTTTAGAAGGTTCAAGCTGTAGATTAGGTCTAGAGAGGAAAGTGTTCTGATGTCAAGGAGATGAGATCAAGTCAAGTTATACAAACACATTGGAGACCTCTGCGCACATAACATCTATCAATCTCCTATTGACCAAGTTAAATTACATGGCATAGGTCAGCATGATTGGGGCAAGGAGATAGGCATGCAAAAGACACATAGAAAAAGCCTTGAGTGTGCAGCTTCATACGATGGAATTTGGGGGAGTATGGAAACAGTGGACTCACCTCCTACACGCTTTCTTCATATCAGTGTTCTGTGTCAGTATTCTCAGTGTTCCACCACATCCTGACTCATCTCATGGCTCTTGCATCCATTCTCAGCTCAAGTCCCTTTGACTCACATCCTAACTCACAACTCACACATTGATATCCTTCCTGACCTCTATAAACTCCCGCTTTTTGCTTGTTCTGCGGCCCAGCATACCCTAATAGTGTTCCTCTTACCTTATGGCTTGTTTACCTCATGTTGTGTATTTAGGAAGCTTCAGTGATCAGCCATTAAGCAACACAAAATATTGTTAATGTCGCTACTTCTGTATCCTCTTCGTTGACAATATCAATCTCTATGACACTCGACTGCTGCTACACTCGACTTTAAGTCAGCGTCCTTCCTGTGTCTTCTTAATAAAGATAAGCATTTTAAGCCCATAAGCACAGATAAAAGTATATGTGCATTTCTCGCCTCTTAAATCTTTCATTTTGAGACACGGCTGTCTCATATTCTTCCTGCCCATTTAGTCTTCCCTCTTGTACTAATCAGGGTCCTCTAAAGAAACAGAGCTGATAGAAAGAATATACATACATACTTAATTAAGCACACACGTGCGGACACATATACACGTGCACACACACACACACACACACACACACACACAATTTATTAGAGTGGTTTACAGGCTGTGATCAGGCTAACCGATCAATGGCTATTTCTTCAAGGAAAGACCATGTCTCAGCTGGTATTCAGTCTACATTGGAGAAGAGGATCTAATACAAATGGAAGAAGGTGTCAGGTGTTGAGATTTGGTCTTTTGCTGTGTGTTGTAATGCTAAATGTGGGCCTCCAAGACCTGGTTGCCCCAGAGGCTAGAGAGTCTGCGCATAGACCCAAGTGAGCTATGGGGCCTTGCCCTCAAGTTATTTCTGATTGGTGGATATAGATGCTAACAGCTAATGGCTGGACAGAAAAGACATCTGCAGGTTTTAGGGTTCCTGGGCCTTGGGGCTCAGAGGAGAACCATGAGGAGGAGAGAAGATGAGGAGGAAAAAAAGTAACCATGGGTTAGGAGTCGAGAAAACAGGGTCCTGAGAGCTGGCAAATTGGAGTAAAGAACAGCCTAGATGAATCACAGTAAGTAATAGCCCAGGGTTATGGATAGAAAAGTAGATTCTAATAACATAGAGGGTAGATATCTGCCCAGTCCTTGTGCTGTTTAAGGTTTGTTGTAAATAATAAAAGTTCTGTCTTTTTTTTCCGGTGACTGAATGACTGAAGGCAGTGGATTGTGATCCTGGATTGCAATTAAAATTTTCTACAGCAGTCAGGCAACAGGATAGAGATGGACTTGCCTCTAAGAGTGAGGACAAATATGGACCTTGAATTCCTGATCTTTCCAAGACTTTTATCATGAAGGGATGTTGGATTTTGTCAAATGCTTTCTTCGCATCTAGTGAGATGATTATATGGTTTTTTTCTTTGAGTTTGTTTATGTAGTGAATTACGTTGATGGATTTCCGTATATTGAACTATCCCTGCATCCCTGGGATGAAGCCTACTTGATCATGGTGGATGATCATTTTGATGTGTTCTTTGATTCGGTTTGCAAGAATTTTGTTGAGTATTTTTGCATCGATATTCATAAGGGAAATTGGTCTGAAATTTTCTTTCTTTATTAGGACTTTGTGTGGTTTAGGTATAAGAGTAATTGTGGTTTCATAGAATGAATTGGGTAGAGTACCTTCAGTTTCTATTTTGTTGAATAATTTGAGGAGTATTGGTATTAGGTCTTCTTTGAAGGTTTGATAAAACTCTACACTAAAACCATTTGGTCCTGGGCTTTTTTTTTTGTTTGGGAGACTATTAATGACTGTTTCTATTTCATTAGCAGATATGGGACTGTTTAGATCATTGATCTGATCTTGATTTAACTTTGGTACCTGGTATCTGTCTAGAAAATTGACCATTTCATCCAGATTTTCCAGTTTTGTTGAGTATAGGCTTTTGTAGTAGGATCTCATGATATTTTGGATTTCCTCAGTGTCTGTTGTTATGTTTCCTTTTTCATTTCTGATCTTGTTAATTAGTAAACTATCTCTGTGCCCTTTAGTATCATCCTGAGTGAGGTAACCCAATCACAAAAGATCACACATGGTATGCATTCTCTGATAAGTGGTTATTAGCCCAGAAGTTTGGAATACAGGAAGAACAACCCACAAACCACAAGAAACTTAAGAAGAAGGAAGACCAAAAGGTGGACGTTTTATTCCTTCTTAAAAGGGGGAACCAAATACCTACGGAAGGAGTGGCAGAGATTAACTATGGAGCAGAGACTGAAGGAAGGACAAGCCAGCCTAAATATAGCTATCTCCTGAGAGGCTCTGCCAGTTCCTGACTAATACAGATGTAGAGGCTCACAGCCATACATTGAACTAAGTACACGGTCCCCAATGAAGGAGTTAGAGAAAGGATCTATGGAGCTGAAGGGTTTGTAGCCCCTTAGGACGAACAACAATATGAACTAACTAGTACCCTCAGAGTGCCCAGGGACCCAACCACCAACCAAGGACTATACATAGTGGGACTGAATGTTTTGACTTGAATGTGTATAGTAGAGGATTGCAAATTCGATCATCGATAGGAGAAGAGGACCTTGGCCTTGTGAGGGTTTTGTGCGCCAGTGTGGGGGAGTGCCAGGGCCAATAAGTGAGAGAGGGTGGGGTGGCAGGCATGGGGAGG
>JADRCD010217194.1:64544-82354 GCA_019843815.1 Montemys delectorum
CACAGACGCACACAGAAGTACACACATAGACAAATACACATACACACTCACACACACACTCACACACAGTCACATATACATTCACACAGACACACACAGAAGTACACACATAGACAAATACACACATACACACACACACACACACACACACACACACACGAACATTAGGCCTTTTCTTTTCTGCATCTCTGACTGTGTTGTTTAGCACCCTCTCCCTGATGATGTCTTAACTGGTTTAGAAGCCTGATGCCATTGTCTCTCTTCAGGTGTTTCCACTTTACCTTGCTTAGCTACCCAGCTCAAAAGGCATATCCTCATTGCCAATCTCTCACTATGCTGTTGCCAGCATGAAGTCAAGTATTTTAGCCACTTGGTGATTGTGACCCTCTGGGATCTTGGTTGACAGAGTTTTGAGGGTTTTCACAGTGAGGAGAGGAAAAACCAGCGCAGCAGTCCTTGGGCAGAGTTGTGCCACAGTCCGTAGCACTTTCGGGCTTTTTAAAGTTGTGTTCCTTCTGTGTGACAGGTGACATTGCCATTCTTTATGTGTGTCAGGTGAATGATGTATGTCCATGTTCACATGGGTTTATACACATACATGGACAAGTGTGTACATACATGTTATCCATGAAGAGGCCAGATGGCCGCTTTGAGTCACTCTCCGCCTTGGTGTTTTAGACAGAGTTTCTCACTATACCTGGAATTCATCACTTTGGCTAGGATGTCTGGCCAATGAGTTCTTTACCTCCCTCACACTGAGATTGCAGACATGGGATAACTTTGCCTAGCTTTTATGTGGGTGCTGGGAACCCAAACTCAGATCCTCATGCTTGTACACCAGGCCCTTTCCCGACTGAGCCTTCTCTCCAGTCCTTGAAAACATCATTAAACCAACCAGCTAGCTCACCAACTGGCCAGCAAGCAACCTTCATCCAGCACCTGGGAGCTGCTGGAAACAATTCGATTCGATACATAAACCAATGCCTGCTTTCATGGCATTTAACATGGTAGTTGTCACGGTTCCCCTTTTTCAAAGGAAGAGACAAAGACAAAGAGAAGATAAGTTGTAAGCTTGGCCTAGAACCCAAGTGCTCTCTTCTCCAAATCTGAGACTGAGGATGATGAGAATGATCTTAGGAGTCACTTGGGCCAATCCACTGATTCTGTGGATGAAGGAACCCTGTGCTCAGAAAGGCCAGAGGGGTGGGGCCAGGATGACCCACAGCTCTCCTAAGCCCCAGCCTCACACTCTGACCAAAGCTTCCTGGACTGGATGCTGCAGGAGTCTAAGTCATTCAGGGGTTCTCCTCATGTCCCTAAATCTCCCTATCTCCTCCTTCACCCAACCCAGGTTCCATGGCTGTTGTTGCTGTTGTTTGAAACACCTTCAAATCCATGCCCCGCTTTTCCTCTGTCCTCCTGAACCCTGGCTGGATCCAGCTGGTTGCTGTTTGTACTCTTTCAGAAAGGGGACTTTATGGGGCTGAGAAAAAAAAAAAAAAAAAAAAAAAAAAAAAACAAACAAACAAACAAAAAATGTATATGCAGACAGATCACAGTTATTCGATCGTTCATCCCAAGTCGCCATTCACTACTGTCTGCTCATCCCTCCCCCCTTCCCCCCACCCCATGCTTCCTAGACAAGGGTTTATAGCTTTCTTTTCTTGGACATCAAACACCTCCTTCCCCTCCTCCTCTCTGCTCAGAATCCGCTTTCCCTTTTGCTCTGGGAAACTACAAGTGGCTGGAAGAGACTTCCAGAGGTTCCCCAACCTCTACTTGTTATTACTATCCCCTGACCTCTGTCCTCCCTGTTACTACCATAGGGACCGCACTTGGCCCTGCCACAGGCCATTGCCTTCCCTATGCACTCACCGATATAGAAGTCTCATTTTACGCCCCACCCCCACCCCCTCCATGTCAGCGAGGTGCTGCTGCTGTGTGCTTATAGTTAGCACTCAGGAAATGAAGCATAGGTCATGAACTCAGAGAGAAAAGTCTCTGCACCTTCTATATCATCATCTTACCATCTTCAGGGTCATTCTTATTTGGGTATAAAAGTGTCACAGCTTTCAACATCTGAAAAAAAAGAACAACTTAAAGCAGCAAAACTCCCTTCTTGATCCTATTCTATCACCTCTTCACAACCATTCTTCATTTCTCATGCAGAAAATGTCTTAATGTTATTTATTTTCTTTATTTTCTCCTTCTCCTCTTTTCTTGAACCATCTCAGCTAATAGCATATGCCCATCTCTGGACCAAGCTTTGATCTCAAGTCTCCAGTGAGCCCCTTACTGCTAAGACCAGTACCCTGCTCCTCTATCTCTGGGTCTCCCGCCCTGTCCCTCCTCCTTTGTCCCGACAGCTCTACTTGTTTTTCCTCCTACCACACAGATGTGGGTTTCCTTGTCATCCAATCTCTGAGGACTGTCCAGACTCCAGTCTTCTTATCATCCTCTACCAGGAAGACCGTATCCACATGTGTTCCTTAAAGGCTTCTCAATCTCGGAGTCTCACCTCGAAAAACTGAGATCTGTGTCTGTGGTTATCTATGTAGCATCTCTATGTAGACAAACACAGGCAGATACAACTTAGCACATTTGAGTCTGCCCCCTGCCCTCCACCCTCTTCTCCTCACCAACTTCCCCATGTTGGGTACAAGAAATTCCAAAGTATCTAGAATGTATGAGCTTCTTCCCTCTTCTCATGCCTTACTTCCTCTCCATTGGTATATCTCGTCTTTCTCCACCATTAAGTAATTTTATGGACTTGGCCACTTAAAATCTCCACAGCGGCCACCCTAGGTGCAGGGCAAAGAGCATCCCCACACTGAGAGGAGCAGCCTGCACAGCACTGTGAGGCAGGACAAGCTGCACCTTGGTAGTTTCTCAGACGGGATTCAGAGCATGCCCGAGCCCAGGAAGCTGCAGAGTGTGTTTGGCCCCATGATGCAACGTGGGACATAGAAGACACAGGGAAGATCTGAGGGCCGTGGTAAAGTGAAATGACTGCCTAGAATTGATCTCCCTGACTCTCTGTGTGTGCATGTGCGTCCATACCTGTGTGTGCGCGCATGCGCGCGTGCTTGTGTACCTGTGTATGCGTGTCTGTGTGTATGGTGGTTTGAATACGCTTGACCCATAGGGAGTGGTACCGTTAGGAGGTGTGGCCTTGTTGGAGGACCAGGAGGGTGGGCTTCGGACAGCTCCTCCTATGCTCAGGCTCCACCCATTACAGAAGAGAGCTTCCTCCTAGCTGCCTGCACATACCAGTCTCTCCTGGTAGCCTTCAGATCAAGATGCAGAGCTCTCAGCTCCTTCTCCAGCACCGTGTCTGTCTGCATGCTGCCATGCTTCCTGCTATGATGATGATGCATGTGTGTTTTTTTCAGAGGAATGTATGTGTGCTCTTTCCTACCCTACCTATATTTTTCTGGAGTCTGGGCCTTTAACTACTGACACAATTCCACATATGGAATTTCCAGGGAATTCCACATAAGATTTCCAGGGAGCCCACTGTTTTTTTTTTTTTTTCTTTTTCTTTTTCTTTTTCTTTAAAAATGTGTATGCATATGTGTATGTGGTGTAGGTGTAGGTGTATGTGGTGTGTGTGTGTGTGTGTGTGTGTGTGTGCAGTGTGTTTTGTTTTGTTTAGTTGGTTGGATAGTTTTTCCTAGGTTTGGATGGTTTTTTTCGAGACAGGGTTTCTCTGTATAGCGTCCTGGAACTCATTTTGTGTCAGGCTGGCCTTAAACTCAGTGATCCCCCTACCTCTGCCCCTGGCATTAAAGGCATGTACCACCATCGCCACACTGTTTGTTTCGGTTTTCAGGGATGAGGTCTTTCCATCTGGCTTGCTCTTCACTTACACTGGCTGACTAGTAAGTCCCTAAGAGCTGCTTAACTCCGCAGTCCCAGTGTGGGGTCACAGGCATATGCCACCATGCTTGGCTTGTTACGTGGCTGCTAGGGAATGGAATTCAGGTCTCTGTGCTTACGCGGCAAGCGTTTTACCCACTGAGCCTTCTCCCACGGTGCGCTTGACTTTGGCCATTCATAAAGCAGCCTGCTGATTGCGGCCCCTGTTTCATCCACATTGTTCTGAGCAAAGGTGACTTCGACTGAGAGGCAGCAACGCTGTAGCCAAAGTTTCCTGGTGCCGGTCTCATTCTCCGAGAGCCCAAGGGTCTCCAGTGCAACCGTGTAGATGGGAGCCACGCCCCCTTTGGCCCCCTGCCCCTCTTTTCCTCTCCAAATCAAAGTCTTTTGGATGCAGTGATAGCTGAGCATGTGGCAGTGGCAGGGACTATGGTCAGAGGCAAGTAGTCTGCAGCCATTGATATGCTCAGCATTTCCCTAACAGCCGTGTAATTGGAGGAAAATTGGTCCAATATGAGGTGCAGGAAAGTCGAAGGGGGTGGTTGTGGGGGAGTGGGGACTTGGAGCTTATTTTCTCTTTAAGTTAATCTGTGCAAGGAAAGATCTCAAGAAAGCCCCAGAGTTCTTCAGACCTTAACACAGGACACCCACACGGGTATCCAGAACCGCCTGTCAGAGCCGAGAACACACAGGGCTGTTCTGAATGGAAAACTCATCAGGGCTGAGAGAAACAAGGATACAATTTCCTAAAAGAAGCTCCAGCCCGGGAGACTCTCAGAGTCTTCTGAAACACAGGAGCGAGACTGGTAACAGGCATGGCTAGGGCCAGTTTCTTAGCCTGCTCTCTGACTCAGTTTCTCCAGCTCTAGCACAAGCACCTGTGTTTTGTTATTGGTTCCCTTTGTGGGTTATTGAGGAGCCTTCTGTTACCCAAGCAACGAAGTCATGACAGCAGCGTGGCAGAGGGTCCAAGGCACAGGCTTTAGTGTCCAAGAACCCTTGGCTTAAGCCTTATTTATAAAGTATGGGGTTTTACCTAACCTCTCTTGTGCCTCAGTGTCTACTTTAAGAGTTGCTCAAAAGGCTAAAGAGAAACATCTATATACAGCATCTATCTAGCATATATCAGGGCATATGTGTTAACATTAAAAAAAAAAACAGGAAGGAAAGAATGAATGAGTTAATAAAGGAAAAAAGACAAAGCAAAGTTGGTTATTAGGAAGAGTCCCCACCAGGTATCCAAATCTTCTAGCATATGCCCAGCTTCCTTTGGGTCATATGACTAGTTAAGGCCAACAGGATAGCAGCAGAAGTTTTGTGAGTCACTACAGGGTCAGAGGATTGTGAGCTGCCATGGTCCATCCTGCCTTCAGCCCCGGCCCCCAGCCCCACCTTCTTCCCTCTCCTGATAGGGCAGCTTTGGTGACCATGTTTTCCCCTGTGGTGTCACAGAAGAGGAAAGGCATTCTTTTGCGTGCAGAGTGGTCAGTGTTAGCCCAGTGAGACCGCGAAGCTCTTTTGTTACTGCCTTGCTGACCGATACAGTCATCGGTGATGGAAAAATCAATCCATATTTTAGAGCTCTTAATGATAATAACAGTAGCTGTAACTGCTACCGTTTATTGAGCCCTGGAGAGACTCGGCAAAGCTGTTTGCAGAAGCTAAACCATTCAGCCTTCTCAGGTATCCTGCTAGAGACATGGTTTGCTATTACATAATAATTGTATTCTTAAAATAATCTCTTTTAAGATCTTTTCTTAAGTTCTCATAAACAATTTTAATGTTGAAAAGACTGCTCAGGGGCAGGGAACTCAGTCTACAACAGAGTTAAGTTTTCTACAGAAATCTCTAAAACAAAGGTTTCTAATTGCTCTTAGGTTACTTGGGAGTTGCAAACTAAAAATAACTAATCTTAAAATTTGGCAGAAGCCAACCCAAATGTCATTGAGCACATGCCGAAAACTGGATGCCAGCGTTGAGTTACGCGTTGCTTCTAAAGGAGGGAAGTCAGTTTTGAATCGGTTCATAGTTGCTATTATAAGGAAGATCCTTCATCCATCACCTAAGCTGTCTACTGCCACCACCGTTAAAAAAAAAAAAAAAATGAGCCCAAAGGCAAAGAAAAACAGTCACTCAACTGAAGTGACCCTGTGCAGAGAGGCCACTGGCCAACAGACTGTCAGGCCTCAAACACAGGACTGCTCCTGATTTTAAGTGGCAGAAACAGCAGCCTATCAGAAGTAAGGCTGCTTACTGAATTCATCAGCTAAGGACAGTTTACATCCTGCATGTAGCAGGATCGTAGACAGAATTGGCTGTATTTGACAGGTGTCAAGTCATCTATACAGTGGCAGGCAGCTGACGGAAGTCACCTCTGATCTGGTCTTACTTACCACTCACAGTGATGTCTATGAGTTTGGGGGGTGATGGTCCTTTGCATTCACTTAAGACTTCATAGCCAGGATCCTCCCCATCTCTCCACTGGGAGCATCTGTCTCAGAGAACAAAGTAGCATTGATGCTCTCTGTGTAGACAGGCGGGAGTTTCTGAAGTATCAGCAGACGGAGGATAAACACAGGCTGAATGGGACTAACCCAAGCAGCCCTGGTGACCTTTTTGGGTCAACACACACTGGCTTGCTCCCTCTAGGGTCTAGCCCAAGACACCTGGACATTCCACAACTCTGTATGTCAAGAAAGGGGCCTGCTGGTGTGTGTGTGGTCCTAGAGGTCCTCCAGCCCTTTCCCTTTCCCACCTTGTACAGCTGCGTCTGGAAACTGGGGCTCCGGGAACCTTTTCTTCACCCAAGGTGCTCCCCATACCTACCCCGGGCACACATCTGCTTCCCCAGACTCACACAGGTGGCCACTCTTGACTTTTGGTTTATGCATCAGTTGCACATGTTCTTCATAAAGGTCCCTTGTGATCCTGATGCTGGGATGGCTGTCTATAGGACACAGACTATGTGAGCCATGCTTTCCATTTTGGGAAGATGAGACTCATATATTAAGCATTGATGTGTAATGAAGGGCCTTACTGCCCCATTAGCTACAGGTTTAGTATCAGTCATCTGGCTTCAGGCCCCATATCATCAGGTTGGCTGTTTTGCTATGGGTAAGGATCACTTCTTCGACCACTGCATCTTTTTTTTTCAGGGACGGTAAGAGTGTTGGCCTCTAGGCATTTCTATGAATCGAATGGGTGCGAAGTGTTTCAAATGGAGGTATAGTTGTGTTTTTAGTGTTTGTGCTAGGCCTAAGTGGATGAAATGCATTTGGGAGATCTCAGGGGTACAGAAGTTCTGAACTGCAGCACCTTCTGTACCCTGCCCCTCCCTTTTCTCTTCTGCTCACTCGATAATGATGACTAGTGATTTTGACTGATACTTTATCCAAGCTTGATCTCAGAGGGCCACTTTTACTACCTCCACTGCTGCCAATCCCTCATCCCTCACAGGCATTCATTCACAAACCTACCAGTTATATCTGGTATCTGTCTCTTCATTGGCATTTAATTATTCCTAATGAAGCCCACACTGATTACTCTAGAGCCATCTTAACTGTCCTCCTTAACTCCTGTGTCACCCCCTTCCAAGTCAGAGAGGACTGCTTTACAGGTGGTCCTCTACTCTACTGCCACCAGAGAGGACTTCCTTAAACTCTAACCAGATGATCACTGTCATGATGTTAGTTCCTGTTGCTTATTATTTTACATAAAGGCCACTCCCACCTTCCTCACAAAAAGCAGTACAAGACTGTTCCCCACACTGCCCCCAGACTCTGCCATCTATAGAAATGCATATATTCTAAACCTACAATTGTTTGTTCCATGGCGCCTGAAAAGTCACACTCACCCTTCCCATTGGGACTCAGACTCTCTTTCTTTGGGACACTTTGTCTCACTAGGACTGCCTAGCTGCCCTTCCTCCATGTCCCTGCCACACCTCTGCTTACAAGATCATTAGTGTAGTTCTATACTTCACGTCTGTCTTCCTTAACCACAGACAGTCTTAAAGAAGAGACTGCGTCTCACTCGTCTTTTCAGGCTTTTATTCAAAAAGAACCGGAGAGACGGGAGGGTGGAGAGATAAAGGATAGATGATGAGTAACCAGGTGACTGGAAGGAGAGTTTAATGGACAGATACACGGATGGGACAGCAGTTGACTGAAATGGATCAGTTCAACAGTGATCAAAGCTGAGCATGTGTTGCGTGCATGGCTAAATGCAAGGAGGTCTTCATCAACCCCTTTACAAAGACAAGCCTGTGTTTCTTAAAGCTTTGTAGTTGAAGTTGAAAAACTATGAGGGCAGCTCAGCAACCAGTGGGCTTCTGACCTTGATCCAGAGGAAAGCTCAGGGGTGCTTCTGCTCATAGAAGAAAAGGAGGCACATGCATGTGCCCTCTCCTAGCTTGGCCTGACCTGCCTCCTGCTGACCTCATCTGTGCTGGCCTCACTCAGGTCCATTCGGCTCTACATTCAGCCCACTGTTCGTTCTAACTTGAACAGTGGCTGGAGATGTCCACCTCTCGTGCCAGAGTCACATCAAAGCAGGTGGCATCAAAGCACCAAGGCCAACAGCCACCATCTGCAACTTTCAGGAGAACAGCTTGTTTCTCTCCATTCCATACTCAATAACTCTGGTAACTGGCCCCCTGGCTTGAAGTTTGGCTTTCAAACCAGGCTAGTGCTCCCACAGGGAGCACAAGCAGAAGACCCCTGTCCAATTGTTTCACCAAGGAAAAGAGAGTAAGTTTTAGAGTAATCTGGAAATACATTAAGCTCCTGATAGGGAGAGCTGGCACGTGAACCAACCAGTCAGCAGTGGAAAGGCCCTGGGGCTACTGGGATCAGAGCCCAGCCTGGCTGCCTAGAATCCTCATTCAGGGGTTGAAAAGCAGCCGGCAAAGCACAATTGGCTAAATTTGGTTGTGTTTTTATTTTTGTCCAGCCATAAATACCGGCAAAGAAATGAAAACTATTCCTTCCCTTCTGGGAGCCTCAAAGCCAGGCTGGCTTTATTTTTAGTTGCTAGTCTAGGGCTTTTAGCACACTAAATACCCTGTCCACCACTGTAAGAGGCAGTGGGCTAGACTCTAGAGGTTTTGCCTAAACGGAGAGTTGGGTGTCTGAACTGAATTCTTACCAGACTTTGTGCAATTATGATGACAAGGGTGGTTCCAGACAGACCCAAAGAGAGACTCAGTTCTTGCCTGAAGGGCCACCAAGAGAGTCCTTTTCAGGAAGGGCAGTGTCCTCAGGGCAGATCAGTGTCTGGATAGGATGGAAGAAGCTGCAACTGTAGATGAAAAGAAGCAGAAGAATTGTAGAATGGGAAAGGGCCAGGGCACTTTGATTCTGTGAAGCTTTTGAGTGCCCTGATTCAGGACCTGAAGCTAGCTGACTATGACCAGATCCTGCTACAGCACCCCTGAGAGATGCTGTGGCCTCGGTCTGGCCTGGATCCTTGGCTTTGAATCTATTATGTAAGAGACAAGAGGACAATAACAACCCAGCCTTAAGCTCTACTTGGAGAGACTGCCAAGGCAGCATGAAGCACAGCACTTGGTATGCAGAGCAGAGGGTGGGAGCAACCATCCCTAGCACCATTATCACCAGGGCCTTCATGTGACACTCAGTATTCCACATGTTCTAGGCCAGTTCTTCCTGGAACCAGAGGAGTAGAGTCATATGCATTTGGAAAACAGAGGGTCAGAGGCTTTAGTAACTTGTCCGTAGCTCTGCAGTGAAAGAATAATCCAGCCAAACCTAAACCCAGCACTGATGAACCTCAGTCCTAATATCCTGCCTTCAGTGGGACCAGCGACTTCTGCATGCTATGAAGAGACTTATCACTGACCACATAGGAACTGCTCTAAGCAGGGGACTGGTTTCCTCTCTGCCTTGAGTCCTCCAGTTTCATGATAAAAGTGTGCACACAAGATAGCAAAAGTGATTTTTTTTTTAATTTAAGCAAAAAGCAGTTAATGGATACTGAATGTAGAATGGTGTCTACCAGGGCTGTTAGAAGGAAAATTTGGGGATTTGTTTAGTGGATGATATAGTTAGGTGAGACAAAAGGGTCCTGGAGATTAGTCATACAGCCAGCCAGGAGAATACAGCCGACAGGACTGTGCCCCCATTCCTCCCAACCGTGTAGTTAGAAACTGAGAAGACAGCTAATTCCATGTCGTATGATTCACCATCCTTTTTAAACAATTAGAAATAAGATCCCAAGTATTGGGGCTGATAAGATGGCTCAGTGGATAAGAGCACCGACTGCTCTTCTGAAGGTCCTGAGTTCAAATCCCAGCAACCACATGGTGGCTCACAACCACCTGTAATGAGATCTGAGGACCTCTTCTGGTGTGTCTGAAGACAGCTACAGTGTACTTATTTATAAAAATAAATAAATCTTTGAACCGGAACGAACAGGGACTGAGCAAGCAGGGTCTACCGGAGCGAGCAAGGTTGACTGGAGTGAGCAGAGGTCGTAAAGTCAATTCCCAACAACCAGATAAAGGCTCACAACTATCTGTACAGCTACATAAAATACATAAATACATCTTTTTAAAAAAAGATCCCAAGTATTGGCGGGCATCGGGTTGGAGCATTTCCTGTTCTACTTCGCAGCCTTTCTGTTCCCTGCTCCCTCTGAGCAGAAGCTTCCTCAGCAGCATCCTTGGTCCCACACCATGTGGCACAGACGTTGTCAGGCCGAGTTGCATGCTCTGTGAAGGGTGTTTATTAGGAGACATCGCAATGCTTCTCTGTCTCATGCTTGGGCCTTTCTGACCTCCTGTGAGTCCCTGGTTCCACTGAAGATTTTGTCTAAAGAATGAGAGGAGATAGTAGGAAGTTTCCCTTCCCAGAGTCATGTTTTCTTAAAGTACATGTAGGGGAAGGAGCAGGCTTGGACTTCATTTTAGAGAAGTGGGGGTACAGATCCTGCTTTTTTCCCTCAGTTTGTTTAGCTCTAATTTGGGGTTCACAATTATTCCAGGTAACTGCATTTCACCTATGGATAGATGCAATGCAGAAGAGCATGAGCTAGCTAGGCACAGGCCTCTCTCCAGGTTGATTACCTCAAGAAAGCACTCCTCATGAACTTCAGAACAGGGGCTTGGTGTCCCTTGGTCCTTTCTCTGAATGTTTAGTCTCAGCCGTGTTCAAAAGAAACTTGGGCTGTTTCCTGTGTTACAGAGTTTTAAGTCACTGAGACCACAATACCTGACATAGGTTAGGAAGGTAAGTTTTTTTTTTTTAATTTGGTTCTCTCTTTTGGAGAGTTTCAGTCTATCATGTCAGAAAAGGCAAGGAGGAGAAGCTCCCTTGGAAGGGGACAGAATGTGTGATGAAGGTTTTGTGTATCATGGTATACCAGAAGGCTAAAGAATATTGGAACCCACAAAGGCCCTTTCCTAATCAAAGGCCCTTTCCATCAGCTAGACCTCACCCCCAAAAGTTCCACAGAATCTCCAAAAGCACCAACATTGGAGAACTAAGCATGAGCCTTTGCAGGGCAGTGCAGATTCAGACCGTGATAGCTCTGTTGGCAACTACCTAGTATGATGTGTCTCTACAGGACCAAGTTTTGCTGCAGACCATACTTTGTGCCCAGAGTTTGGACACCTATTTGGGACCAGATTCTCTGTTTGCTGCATGGAGGAAAACCCACCACACTGTCACATCCCATAAATATGTCTTAATTGCTTTTATCTCAGAAGAAAACAAACTTTTAGGTTGAAATGAATGCTTTCAGTAGATTTATAGTGTATTTATTTTTATACGCAGATATAACATGCGAAAATTTCTCATGGACAAAGCATCCCATAAAAGCCAAAGGGCCAAGGACCCATGAATGTCATGATACAGCCCTGCTGTGCTCCCAAGAGCCCCCATGACAGAGATTGGTTTTTGGATCCTTCAACCCATAATGATCTGACTTGCCCTCTTTTCTGTTCCTATGGCAACTGCCATCTGCTCTGATCCCCGCCATTATCTAAGACTTGGAACATTTTCTCTGATATTTAATTTATGCTGTGAAAAGCCCAAAAGTGTTATCTGGAGTTCATGGGAAAGAAAGTTGTCACCAATGAGTGATGTCTGTCCCAGACTTGTGACCAAGGAGAGGAGGCACAGCCAATGGGCTAGGTTTGACTGATAGGCATTGCTATTTCCAGCCTGACTATAAACTCTATTACAATAATGGTCTACATGCCTTCCATTTGTTGAGGATACCATGCTAAAAGATCTAGAAAGTCTCTTAATGCCTGGGGATGGATTGATTGATCAAAGCAATGTCTGTGTATGCACTTTACACACTTGTCATCCCTTTGACATCTTCTTTATTCATCCTTTCCTCACCAGACGTCTGAACAAGAACAAGCTCCAGGTCCTTCCAGAATTACTTTTCCAGAGCACACCGAAGCTCACCAGACTGTGAGTAGCATCCATTTGTACTCTCTACCTTGTATCTTGCCTGGCTTTGGTCTCATGGACATGATGCTTGTTGCCGTGTGTAGCACTTATGCCATGTGGAGCTTGGGGGGCAAAGCCTGACTTCTTGTTCTGTCTATTAGAGCTGGGTGGCTTTATTGACTAGTGAAAACTAGTAATGTGTAGTTATGGATGTTTTTTTCCCCTTACAAAGAGGGAGGCGACTTGCACATGGGGCCTGAACTTACTACATGAAATTTCCCTACATGGAGACCTTATTCACTGGAAGCTGCCTGTGTGCCTTCTTAGTATCAGTCTGGACTAAGCTCGCGTCCTTGTTACCCACTGCTCATGTCCTGCTATTGGCAGCCCAGGAACTCTGGGTCTTTAGGTCTGTGGTTTGATGGAAAAATGAAAAAAAAGTTGATTTTCACATTATTTTCCAGAAGGTTTGGGTGGCCTTACTTCTGGGCATAGATTCACTGGGACAGCCTAAAAGCTTGGGAGCCAGAGGTGCAGACTGCGGTAAAGAGTGTGACTTGTGGATGATGGGTGATCTCTGCAAATGCTACTTATTGACAGTGAACTTGAAATCCCTCCAGCAATGGATGACAGACGAACTGTGCTGCCCAAGGATCCTCTGACTATAACAGCACAGTGTCTGACAAGCAGGGGGATTCATAGCCCGATTGAGAAGACACTAGCATTACTGGGGAGGCTCCCATGTTATGGCCTCTAGTCTCCTTCCCTATGGCTGGGTTTAATGCCTACTTATGCAATCAAACAGTGCATGCAGACTGGAATAAACTGGAAAATAGGAAACACATGTCACTGTGTGCACTTAAGCCCTGAATTAGGGATACATATTTATGTATGTGCATGTGTATAAACACACACACACACACACACACACACACTCACGCACGCACGCACACATGCACGCACGCACGCACCATGCATGTAAATGTGTTTTCAAAGGGCAAGAACAATGGGCCTGGGCTCTGTGGTGTTCTGTAGAACAGTGGTCCTGCTTGCTTTCTGCAGGGCACACCTGTACTTTGTCCCAGTCTCTTCTTACAGTGCATGCCCTGTCTTTGGTTTTCTTATACACCTAGTTATTTGACTTTGCTAAATGTAAGACAGGAAATGACCTCTCTTTCCGTTCCTCCAATCCACATCCACGTGGATGGGCCCATGACTGGAGGAAATGTGCAGTCTGGTTGCCTAGCAGAACTCCACAAGCCATGGATCCCCCTTCCTGTGTGCATCTAGGAATCCTTGCAGCCTTTAATCCCCAGACTCTAATGGATAACTAAATGCTCAGCTGCTTTGGGAGGTGTGTGTATCTAAATAGCTATGCACAACTCCCCCTGTACTTTAGTCATTTCTTACACACTCGGCATTCTTACTAGAGTTGAAATACTGTATAGAAGGTTGTATCTTATGTGTTAGAAATGCTGATCAGAGAGGTCTGTGCATGCTCAGTGGAGAGATTTCTTTCTTAGAATTTCCAATCTGGATGTTGTACCCCACAGAGGAGGACCTAGCCGGCACTCATCCAGTGTTCCCCGAATAGGCATGTGTCCCCCTCGCTCCAGGTCTTTATTGTCCACATCATTCTATCTTTACCAACTACTGCAGGCATATGCTGCTCATCTCAACATCAGATTCTGGTGGAAGCAGACTCTGGGACCGCAGCTGCTGGTGGCTGTGATGGCGTGGAACTGGGATCTGAGGACTCGATTGCTTTAGGTGTCAGCTGGGCTGCTTTCCTATCACAGATGTCTCCCTAAAGCCACCAGGCAATGCCCACTTTGTGCCAGGAGTCCTGATCCAGACAGGGAGGTTTCAGCTGTTGCCCAGCGTCTGGGATGCCAGCCATAGGGCCCAGGAGCTGGGAAGCACTGGGTTATGTTCTCATTGCCCCTTTCTAACAAAGTTTGGAAAATCCCTTTCCTTTCTGTGCCTGACTGTCTTCATCAGGAGACAGTAGCCTCTCCTCCCTTCTCCCAGCCTGTCAGGAGAACTGTGGAGACCCAGGATGAGGTAATAGTATGACATGTGCATTCTAGGCTTGAGGGCCCTAGAAGGAGGAAGGCCCATAATAACTGTAACTCCCTCGATAGCTTTCGTCTTCACCAGCTCAGCTTCAGAAGCAGAGGGAAACTGGAAGTTGCAGTGAGCATTGAGATAAACTCACTCCAAGCTTCTGCCTCAAGGCAGAGAGCCGCAGCTGTGAAGGCAGGAGCAGTATTCCACTCATTTGGTGATCATCCTTCTGTAAGTCTTTGGCCAGGCACAAAGGTTGTCGCAGATGGATGCTCAGACAACGATGGCTAACTAAGTAGGTGGTTGTGTGAATGGTATGGGCCAAAGGATTCAAACAGTGATGCCAGAAAAGTTTGAGTCTTTTATTCACTATCCAGCCATCCATCCATCCATCCATCCATCCATCTACCCATGCATCCATCTAGTATGCTTTCTTTGGTTACCTATGCTAACCTAGCCTTTTGCTCTGAGGACACAGCAGAGGATGTGAAGGATACTTAGCTCTCCCTGTGCCCAATCCTGACACATTCTGACTGATTACCAAAGGCTGAGAGCTAAATATATATATATATATATATATATATATATATATATATATATATATATTCGAAGCAACTGTATTAACTCAGGTTTGAATGATAATCAGCCGTTGCATTTTCTCTTTGGGCTTGATCTTTGATTTTTCTTAATGACTCCATTATGTCTTTGTCTTATTTTGTCAGCCACTCCAGGGCTTTTTGGAAGTAAGCAGGGTACAAATTAGAAAATCAATAAATGTGCAGTCATGGGTGTGTGTATGCATATGCCATCGGCTCTGCTGGAACAGAACTCCACCCCTCAGTAGACACAGCCACCCAGTTCCCTGGGGAGGCAGACTCTGTGGATCCTGCAGCTGACTGGTCCGAGGCAGGCCCTGGGAGACAGCAACACTTCTGGGCATTGCCGAACTTCTTCACATCCAGTGTTTATCCAGAGGATATTTTTTTATAAATTCTTTGAGAATTTTATGCATGCCTCTAAAGTATTTGATCACATCCAGCCCCAACTCTTCCTGTTAACTGCTCCCAGATCCACCCTCTTCTCCCAGCTTCAAGGAATTAAGGACATTTTTTTTAAGTGGGTTAACCTTTCTTGTCACTACAGTGAACTATCGCACAAGAAGCAACCTAAGGGAAGAAAGATTTTATTTTGACTTATAGTTTAAAGGGATACAGTCTGTCATGACCAGGAAGGTTTGGTGACAGAGGGAAGAGGCTGCTGGCCCCAGTGTGTCCACAGTTGAGAAGTAGACAGTGGACAGGAAAGCGGATTAGGCTATGAAAACTCCAGTTTCTGACCCATCCCTGGGACTCCTTCCTCTGGAGAGGCTCCACTCCTTAATGTTCCATAGTCTCCTGAAACAGCATCACCAGTTGAGGCTAAAATTTATGTTTAAAAATCTGCCTGTGGAGGACGGTTCACATTCGAATCACAATATGTATCTCTTGGAAAGGCAGTGGTGGAGTAAGAAGAAATATTTGACTTGGAGATTTAAAAAAAAAAAAAAGGTGGGGGGAGTGGTTACTGTTGATGGCCTATGCTCTGTTAGTAATACTTCTGACTAATGAGGACCAGGAATGAGACTGGAGCCAACTGACCCCTAAAAAGGAAATCCATCAGTTCCTGTAACCGAGAAGGGTGCAGTGGTAGTAAAGACATTAGGAACAACTAGAGGCAGGGCCCAGGCGATGTCCTAAGGACTTCATGTTGCATCCCTTGGAACAGTGGGCACAGCTGTAAGTCACTGCAGAAAACTCACAGTGCCCTAATTTTGCAGTCCAGGGAACTCTAAGCAGCCTGGTGGAAAAGGACCGAGGGGGGCGTGTTTCCTCAGTTCACTCACGGGGTTGTCAAAGCCGAGGATCACTGCTAAGGTGACAGTGTCCTCTGATCAGCCAAAAGTGATCACATGGTCAACCAAGTGTAGTCACATATTCATCCCACTGTTTGGACACTAGGTTCTCCACAGTAGGAAAAGACACAGTAAGAAATGCTCATGGTTTGTTTTTTGGTTTGTTTGGTTGGTTTTTGTTTTTTGTTTTTTGGAGACAGGGTTTCTCTGTGTAGCCCTGGCTGTCCTGGAACTCACTCTGTAGACCAGGCTGACCTCAAACTCAGAAATCCGCCTGTCTCTGCCTCCCAAATGCTGGGATTAAAGGTGTGCGCCACCCCTGTCCAGCGAAATGCCTGTCATTAACAATAGGTGCCATCAAGTTTCTC
Source organism: Montemys delectorum (assembly GCA_019843815.1). NCBI lineage: Eukaryota > Metazoa > Chordata > Mammalia > Rodentia > Muridae > Montemys > Montemys delectorum. The sequence goes on from JADRCD010217194.1 coordinate 81,170, forward strand.
ACACACCTACTTTACAATGGCATTTTAAATGAGTGCATCAGTTCCTTGTAAAAACGCACACCAGCAAGCACTGGGTGCCAGGCGCTGTTCCGAGCATGTTAACTGTGAACTCATTTGGTCGTCCTGGCAGCTCTGTAGGGTAGGTGCTGGGGTTTGTACCATGGTTAGTGGTATTCTGTGGGCGTGCAGCGAAGTAGAGGCTCAAAGGGGTGGATGAGCTTGCCTGACATGTGTCTGGCAGAATCCACATCTAACTCTGGATAACTCAAATACAGAGATCACTTTTTTCCATTTCAGTGAGTGTGTTCCTAAGTCAATCACTCTTCTCACTTCATGGGCGAGTAAAGCTCAGAAAGGTCAAATTACTTCTCCATAAATCCCACCATGCTAAGCTGGAGCCCCTCCTCAGTGCTGGGCCCCTGTGTTCAGTTCAGATCTTCCCACCAGTCTTACCAGCAAACCAATGTCAAATCTGCTTCAGAACCCTGCAAAGTGGAAAATGTGCCAGCTTTCCTTTCCTCTAGCAACAGACCGACATCATCAACATAAAAACATAAGGCCCCTGTAAGCTCAGTTTTGAAGGTTCCAATCCATGACGGACCAGCCTCATTATTTTGGATCTATAGCAGCACAGTAAACCATACTTGGAACACACAGAAGAGCATAACCTCATTGTGGGTTCAGAGAGAGGAGGAAGGACAGTGGAATGGGGTCTCTGCTGGATAACTTTATGTCAACTAAACTCAAGCAAGTTATTTGAAAGGAGGGAACCTCAACTGAGAAAATGCCTCCAACGAACCAGCTATAGGGCATTTTCTTAATTAGTATTGATGGGGGAGGGCCCAGCCCATTGTGGGTGGTACCATCCCTGGGATGGTGGTGATGGGTTCTATAAGAAAAGCAAGCTGAACAAGCTATGTGGAGCAAGCCAGTAAGCAGCATCCCTCCATGGCCCCTGCATCAGCTCCTGCCTCCGGGTTCTGGCTATTTGCATCTCTGTCCTGACTTCCTTTCACGGTGAACAGTTCTATAGAAGTATAAGCCAAACCCTTTCCTCTCCAACTTGCTTTTTTTTTTTTTTCCTTGTCATGGTGTTTCATCACAACAATAGTAAGCCTGAACTAAGACAGGGCCTCAGGGCACACCTGTGGCTCTGCTAAGCCTTTACGTTTTTTTTTTTTTTTT
>JADRCD010217195.1:0-13544 GCA_019843815.1 Montemys delectorum
CCACCTCTGGTTCCTTCTTACCCCAATCAACTCAACGGTAATATCTCTGAAGCCTTTAATTCATTGGTAGTTTCTTGTTTTAGAAATTAATCCCCTCTCATGTTCTCCTAATTTGACTGTTCTGTCTCCTTCTTGCTGAAATCATGACTGGCAGAGCCACTAGCTGATCAGATTTCTGTTGCAGTGTAAAGGACAGAATATTTTTTTGGCTCATAGTCCTTCAGCTTGGGATTAGAGCCTGTGGTTATACAATACATCACAGCAACTGCACATGGTAAAAACTACTCACAGGACAGCCAGGAAATACAGAACAGGGGAAGCAACGGGGTCTGTTTGTTCCCTGTGGCTGTTATAAAACACTGACAAAAGTAACTTGGGCTTTACTGAGCTTACACCTTACAGTTATCCTCATCAAGAAAAATTAGGGCAGGAACTCTGAGCAAGAACTGAAGCAGAGACTGACTATGGAGAACTGCTGCACACTGGCTTGCTTCTGGGCTCCTCTTCAACTACTTTCCTATACAGCCTGGACCTACCACAGTGGGCTGGGCCTTCACACACCAATAAAGCAATTACAGAAAGTGCCCCTATTGACATGCCACAGGCCATCCTATGGCAGTTCTACAACCGGGATCCCTTCTTCCCAGATGTGTAAAATATAAATAAAATTCATCTGAACAGGATCCTGATGTCCTATACAAAACAAACTCCAAACAACCTAACTTCCCTTCTCTAGGTGCCACCTCCCAATGGTCCTAATGTCCCCCACCTCAAGTACCACACTCAGTGTGCAAACCTTTAGCATATTTAAAATTTAAAATTTGAAGTGTAGTAGTCATCAAATCTCTTTCCATGATGCCTCGTCCCTTTAGAAGTAAGGACAAAGCAATGCCTGTATAAGCTCACCCTTGTTACATCTCCATGTGTTCCTTGTTTATTAGAAACTTAAAATGGTATGAACGTGCATTATTTTAAATGTAGGTAGGGCCTATAAAACTAAAGAGGAGACAAAGACATGATAAAATGGGGGATGTCAGGGACATGGGTGCTGGGCAAAGTACACATGGGACACAAAGCACACTTGCTTTGAAAATGTCACAATAATATTGCATAAAATAATTTAAGTTTTCAACTGTTAAAAGAAATTACTATGAAGACAATAGATAGCTAGTGTTCAAGAATGATCAAAATTCTACCATATCCCCCAGAACATTATGATTGACAAAAAATGGTATGTGATCTGCAACCAAACTGAAGAAGTGACCCCAAAGTGGTCTCCCACAGGAGAGTGAGATAGTCTTGGCTTGCCAGCCCTACAATAGGTCATACGTCACACTCTCAAGTTAGGTCTGAAAGAAAATGATAATATAAAGTGAACTATGACCTTATAGAAGCTGCAAGCTGACATTCAGTGTGACTTACAGTGTGCCTCACAGTTGACCTTAACTATAATTCTGCTGTCTCAAAACCTCCTCCACTTGAAAAATAATAATACTGGGACTAAGTTCTGTCTGTTCGATCCAGTGACAGGACTGTCCTGTCCTATACACCTTGGCTAAGAATCACACCTATACACAAACCTCTGTGTTTGACTTAGCTAATGGACCACACAACACTAGCATTTCCTGGCCTCAAGAAAGCCAGAGATACTTAATCTAAGTGACACTTTACTGAAATAATAGTTTTACTTACACAACGAAAAATAGTCTAGATCGTATGGTAATAGCTTCAGATTGAAAGTCAGAAAATCTAGCCATCTTAAAATGCATTAAAACACATGAACCATTGGGAGAGGGCACCTAAAGAAAGAAAGTTAGGTTGCTTTTGTATGAGACTTCGGGAACCTGTTCAGATTAGTTTTATGTTTTGTTTTGTTATTTTTTTAACACATATGGGAAGAGGGAATACCAATTGAAGAATTGATCTGGAGAAACACCATGAAATGAATCAGTTTTTCAAAATATGTTTTAAAAAAGAAAGTTATTAGGGAATTGTAGTCAATATGTCTATTTCAGTGGCTAGCCCAGATGACAAAGATTAAGTTAAGTAAACTGATTTATGCTTTCATTTCCCACATAGGCTCTTGAAAATTGTATGTTTTGTCATCAACTATTCCTCTGTGTATGTGTGTGTGTGTGTGTGTATGTGTGTGTGTGTGGTGTTTGCATATGAGTGTGATGGAGCTCTAGTTCATGCACATGTGAAAATCAGAAAAGAATGTCTCAGGTTTTTCTTTTTTTAATTAGATATTTTCTTTATTTACATTTCAAATGATATCCCCTTTCCTGGTTTCCCCTCTAAAAAAACAAACAAAAAAAACAAAACAAACAAAACAAAACAAAAAACAAACAAACAAACAAAAACCCTATTCCCTTCCCCTCCCCCTGCTCACCAACCCACCCACCCTATCCTGGCCCTGGCCACTTCCTCCTACACTAGGGCATAGAGCCTTCATAGGACCTCCTCCCATTGATGACTGACTAGGCCACCCTCTGCTATACATATGCAGCTGGAGCCATGAGTACCACCATATGTACTCTTTGGTTGATGGTTTAGTCCCTGAGAGCTCTGGGGGTACTGGAGAGTTCATATTGTTTTTTCCTCTATGGGGCTGCAAACCCTTCAGCTCCTTGGGTCCTTTCTCTAGTTCCTTCACTGGGGAACCTGTGCTTAGTCCAATGGATGCCTATGAGCCTCCACTTCTGTATTAGTCTGACACTGGCAGAGCCTCTCAGGAGTCAGCTTTATCAGCCAGCACTTGCTGGCATCCACAATAGTGTCTGGGTTTGGTGATTGTATATGGGAAGGATCCCCAGATGGAGCAGTCTCTGGATTGTCCTTCCTTCAGTCTCTGCTCCACACTTTGTATCTGCAACTCCTTCCATGGGTATTTTATTCCCCCATCTAAGAAGGATCAAAGTGTCTACACTTTGGTCTTCCTTCTTCTTGAGTTTCTTGAGTATGGTGTTTGCACATGAGTATGAGGGAGGTCTAGTTCATGTACGTGTGAAAATCAGAGAAGAATGTTTTAAGTTTTTCTTTATCATTCTCTGCCTTATTGCCTTGAGACATGGTCTCTCAATGAACTGGAAGCTCAATATTTCAGCTTGAATGGCTGACCAGGAATCTCCAAGGATCTGTCTATATGTAACCTCCAAAAACATGGTTACAAACACATGAAGCCATGCGCAGCTTTTTATGTGGCTGCTGGATATTAGAACCTGAGTTCTCATGCTTATCTGGGAAGTATTCTTAATCACTGAGCCATCTAGATGGCCCCAGTTATTTCTTTTAATAAAAATTGGGTTTGTATATCTGAAATAGACTCTTTTGGTCTTTTTTGTAAAGCTTGAATTCCCTTGAATGAATCAGGGGTTGACTTTCCACACTCACACAGATAGAAACGTCAACAAATGTATAGAAAAAAAAAACCAATAAATTAGGTCTTTCATTATCTTAAGATCTTTTGCTGACCACCAGCCATAATGCCATGGAAACAAAGCCTCACTACCTCAATTTTAACCCAGGGGATTTTAATATGCCTATACCTCAATATTGAAGAACTTCTATATTATTATGCCTTATTTTCCTTGCATGTTTATTAGTCTTTTTTTCTCACTAGACAACCACCAATGAGTAATTTAGTGCCTGTAAAATAAACTTCTTGTTTGGAAGGTAGAAATTTTGAGGATATAATAAAGAACAACATTTGCTTAATGAGAACAAGGTAGTGATTTCACCTTTCAACACAGACTGGTGGAGTCCATTTTTGTGCTATGTCATAGGATATAATAATGTATTTGGTCATCTTTGTCCCCAAAGACAGGATTGTTCAGAAGTTGTATTTTTCCATTATTATAGTCATATAATAGAGTTCTCTCTTCAAACTAAATACACTGGGAAGAAATCCATTATGATGCTGTAATGAATGTCTTTCCCCCAATGCAGGATGAAAAGTCAAAGCTGTAGCTCCTATCTTTCATCTGTACTAGATAAAAATACTCTATCACTCTTTCCCAGAACAAGGTACACAGGAGGCCTGCTGCTGACACCTTTTGTGCTAAAAGGGAACTCCCTCTATAACTTTCATTTAGCTTTCAAACTTTCAAAACTTCTCCCACATTTTTTTATTGACCAAATCCCTTCCTCACTCATTGATCTTGAACTTTTTGCTGCTTCTAACATTAAACACAAATCACTTCCCTCTCCCATGCTATCTCCTTGGACCTAGTGTTACAAGTGAGATTAACTTCTCTTGATCTCCTCATACCTGACTATTTGTTCTTGCCCAACTCTATTAGTGAGTTTTCTACCTTTGTTCTCTTAAATATCCTGTTATCTAACAATCTGACTTAATATTCTTCCCACCGAGAAGTCTTGTCCATTGTGTAGAAACACAGAGATGAATATGTTCATTCCTGGATATTCTGAGCATAAAAACCCAGTACAGCTAGATAACAATCTCTGTCGACAGATTTCTTTTTTGTCACAATTGAAATTTGTTATAGTCCGCAACTTCCTCCTAACCGAATTCTTTTCTTTCTCCTTACTTTAATAATATTACCATAAACCCAACACATCCAAATGAGGGGAGAAAACTTAGCTCCTTCTGAGCCCGTTACACAAACACAGTGTGCTAACATTTGAGTTTGACAGTAATGGATAAAAGGCAATGTGCAAGTTTGAGAAGAATATGAAAGAGCATTCTAAAAATGTACCAAGACTTTTTAAAAGTCATTGAACTGAACATGCATTTTCATGTTCTTTTTCATTTAAAGTTCATTTTTAAAATGAAAGTCAGCAATGGTAAGAAATCATTGAGTCGTTAAATAGTGTAGTGTGCTTGGAAATTGATAAAAAAGTAGATTTGGTTGAATTATAAGGGTAAAATGGACATTGGCAAGTGATGAAGTAGATTTAAACTGAAAGCATATTGCAAGGCATTTTGTAGATTATGATAAAACCTTTTAATTCAATATATAAGCGATGCCAGATCTCCCAGGATCCTCAGCAAACTGTAGCAATTGTGACCATCATTTGTCTCTACTGACTTCCAAATATTCTTACTTTTTTTTGCTATTTTTTATTAGATATTTTCTTTGTTTACATTTTGAATGATCTCCCTTTTCCCAGTTTCCCCTCTGAAAAAAAAAAACCCTATTCCCTCCCCCTTTCCCTTGCTCACCAACTCATCCTCTGCCACTTCCTGGCCTTGGTATTTCCCTACACTGGGGCATAGAGCCTTCACAGGACTAAGGGCCTCTCTTCCCATTGATGATTGACTAGGCCATCTTCTGCTATAAATATGCAGCTGGAGCCATGAGTACCATCATATGTACTCTTTGGTTGGTGGTTTAGTGCCTGGGAACTCTGAGGGTACTAGTTAGTTCATATTGTTGTTCCTCCTATGGGGCTACAAACCTCTTAAGCTTCTGGGGTCCTTTCTCTAGCTCCTTCATTGGGGAACCTGTGCTCCATCAAATAGATGACTGTGAGCCTCCACTTCTGTATTAGTCAGTCACTGGCAGAGCCTCTCAGGAGACAACTATATCAGGCTCCTATCAGCCAGCAATTGCTGGCATCCACAATAGTATCTGGGTTTGGTGATTGTATATGGGAAGGATTCCCAGGTGGGACATTCTCTGGATTCTCCTTCCTTCAATCTCTGCTCCACACTTTGTCTCTGCAACTCCTTCCATGGGTATTTTGTTCCCCTTTCTAATAAGGATCGAAGTATCCACACTTTGGCCTTCCTTCTTCTTGAGTTTCTTGTGGTTTGTGGATTGTATCTTGGATATTCCAAGTTTCTAGGCTAATATCCATTTATCAGAGAGTGCATACCATGTGTGTTCTTTGTGACTGGGTTACCTCACTCAGGATGATATTCTCCAGATCCATCCATTTCCCTAAGAATTTCATAAATTCATTGTTTTTAATAGCTGAGTAGTACACCATTGTGTAAATGTACCACAGTTTCTGTATCCATTCCTCTGTTGAAGGACATCTGGGTTCTTTCCAGCTTCTGGATATTATAAATAAGGCTGCTATGAACATAGTGGAGCATGTGTCCTTATTACATGTTAGTGCATCTTCTGGGTATAACATCAGAAGTGGTATAGCTGGGTCCTCAGGTACACTAACATAGGGAGGGACCTCTCATCTCTACTCTGTGTACCTACCCATTCAGGAAGGAGTTTCTCAGGCTTGTCTTAAAGGGTGAGACAATCACTTTTGTCTTGTTATTTTGACTTCTTGCAATAAGGATGGCAGGTACAAATACCAATTGCTTGGCTTCTAGCTGATCTTACTCTGTGGTTATTGTCCTGTATCCACTGACAATTTCATTATCCTTTTCCTGAACCATTCATTTGTCACTTACCTCAAAGAAACCTATTGTGTGTGTTGCCTAAGTTCAAGGGACCCCAATAGTATAGTGCCACCCTCATATAAATCTCAGTAAGATTATGGCGAATATAAGAATTTTTGGAAATAAAGTTTAAATGTTTTTGAAGTCATCCCCTTCCACTGAAGCCATATGCATTGGCAGGTGGGTGACTCCCTATCTTCCAATCAGGACATGTCATCCCTCTGGCCACAGTTACACTCCAAGGTGAGACATGATTCAACAGAGGACCTATGTAAATCAGATCTAGATAATTTGTTTAGAGTATTTAGGAGAATATATGGTTATTTTCTATTGATTTTAACTGGAAAGATATACTAGGTGAGCAATTTGTAAACAGTATATTCCCACTTAGAGTTCCAGAATGAAGTCAAATGACATAAGGCATGAGACAATCCCACACAGCTCTGCACTGGGCTCTTTGGGAAGTATACTGCAGTAAATACATGTTCTCTGTCTCAGTAAACCTCAAACTGTCTGAGGATACAGGACAATAACCACAGAGTAAGATCAGCTAGAAGCCAAACAATCGGTATTTGTACCTGCCGTCCTTATTGCAAGGAGTCAAAATAACAAGACAAATGTCTTAACGGGTGAGAACCCTTTAAGATAAGCCTGAAACTCTCCTTCTTGCATGAGTAGGGACACAGACTAGAGTTGAGAGGTCCCTCCCTATGTTAAGGCTTTCACTTGTCACTCTTAATTAGTTCTTTCTCCCCATCAGATTACGTTATCAAATGGTACTGGATAAAATATTCTTACCTCCTGCACTGCTCTGGGTTTATTAGGGATTGTCTTACAACCACATTTTTCTGTAGAACCCAAGAGGTGTTGGTGTACTGATTTTAGAACACTTTGACAGGCAGTGAAAAGTTAGACTGAGAAATACTCACATGATTAGATTCCAGTCCAGGAATGGTAGCCGCAAAAACGTGCCTCAGAAAATGAAAGTCAGAGTATATCCAACTAAGACTGCAGAACTGAGAAAGAGTGTGTGTGTGGGGGAGGAGGGGATTGGGCACATCAAGATGGAAAAAAATTAAAAACCAGCATGTAAGAAACACTGAGTGATAGAAAAAAGCAACTAGAGGAAAATTTTTATTTTCATTTGTGTTATATCATACTGAGCACTAACCAGAGAGAGGGTGGGGATGCAAAATGGAAATGCCAAAGGAACCTGAGGACTGAGCCCCACACTGAGAGAAAATGAGTAGAGGACCGGAACTGTCACATCCTGTAAAGAAGAGCTTCTCTCTGGCTCATGCTGGAACTGGTAATGGGGCCATCTGCTTATAATGCTTGTTCCGTGAGTGGCTGGTGCCCAGAAATCTCCATGCCTTCCAGAAAAGTCATTTTTACACTGTACCTGACAGACAGAGCATGTGTTTGTGCTAAAAACACTGCAGGAAAGGGAGGCAGGCAGGAATCGGAAAAGCCTGACCTTGAGGGGAGACTGACATGAACCCTAAGGAGGTACTCTTAGAGAGCTGGGGCAGTCAGATGTGGAACAACCTACTAAAAACAATCTATTAGATACACAGTGGGCAAGAGCATCAGTTTGGGGTTGCTTTGGGACAACTCAAAGCATGATAGCCTCATTCATTGCTTTTAAAGTTGATTTATTCCCTTCAATGAAAGAGGTAAAGGCAACATTAACTTTGAAAATCCTGAGAGGGATCCTATCCAAATAGATAAAAGCAAACTAGCTTACAATTTTCCTTTGAAACCTGACCATATCTTTGTCACCAATCCTTCCTCATGTCCTCCTCCAAATGTATTCAAGCTTTAACAATCTACAGATGAATTATTCCCTATAATGCCTCCACATAGCTGGATATGTGGTTGTGTAGCCGTAACATAGTTTCCAGAGTTTTCCATATAGACTAGAGATATATAAAATGATTTTTCTTACGACTAGACAAATTTTAAAAACATGAAATGTTAATAAGCCTTTAGGGATGGAAGAAGAGTCTAACGATGTCATTTGAACAGAGATGCTTATGCAAGATTTCACACTCAGTGACTCCCTTTGGAACTTGCTGAATTAGAGCATTAGCCTATAGTGAAATTACCTCAGGCTATGTGAAGGGAAATTTTAATAAATACTCTAGTAGAATTTGTCCACCGTGTTTAGTAGAAGGGTGATTCAGAGTTCTTAGAGCATTTTCCATCAAACATTTCTTTGTGGTCTTCAATATTGGGAACACTTGTTCTTCAGGTACAAAGCTGGTCTGTACTCACAACTAAAGAGGCTGGAAGCAAATGTGGGTGCTACTCAGTGTGATCGTATATGACTTTTGAAAAGGGTGCAGGAGACAGTAAACGTTTTCATCATATAGGTCATCCTCTATCACAGATACTCAGCTCTACCTTTGTAATGCAGTGGTAGCCTCAGACAATACATGAATGAATGGGGTGTGTACATACCAATAAAATGTTATTGACAAATGAGGCAGTGGGCTGGCCTTGGCTCACCTGCTGCAGTGAGCCACTGTGGTCTCCAGCATGCATTTGTAACATCTCAACAGTGGCTCTTGTCTTCCCTTCACCTCCTTTCTCTTCCTGCATCCAGCTTCCTTTTTCCCTGTTTGGATTTTGCACTTCTGTATTTAAGTTATTTGTCAATGTTTACAAAATCTTGGTGTTTTTCTAGTTTATTCTGAAGCAAGTATGTAAGAAGGTCCTCAACATAAGCTTTTAAGTTGATTAATTGACTCTAACTTTCCCTTACAGTTATATTCAAGTTAAGAAATAACAGTTAACAAAGTTAAAAGGACAACAAACACAATACATTATACACCTAATATATATGCTCTAAGAAACATGAATCACCTTTCCATTAAACACAGTGGACAAATTCTACAAGAGTATTTATTAAAATAATAATAGACTATATAAGGAAGTTTTAAAATTATAAAGTACATTTTTTATTTGTACGTTTTTCTCTGAATGTATACTATAAAAATTTGTCAGTGGAGATAGACAATGAAGGAGAGAAAAATAATTCTGCTGCGCTGAGAAGCATACTCGGTGAAAAAGAAAAGATAGTGTCAGAGCTGTCATTTTCTGCTTGGTACAGTCATAAATGAAACATTAGAGCAAGGCACACAGATATCTAAGGACTATGAATCCTTGGGAATGGAACAAAGTGCACCATTTAAAGAAACAAGCAGAGGCATAAGATCCAGAAAGCAGATTTTGGTTAGAGAAAATATAAAAATTAATTTAACAGTTACCAAAATTGGGAGACCTAGGAAATAACATAATTGGAAGAAAACTGTGTGTCCTTTACTTTTAACATATCGAATTTTAAATGTCTCATTGGACAATCAAGTGGAAATGTTGAATTCACAATAAGAGTTCAGAGACTCAGACAGAAGTCAAGACCAAAAATGTACATTTTAGAGTAAGCAAGATGTACGGAGCATTTTAAAGTCAAAGATGGGAATTGGGGATATCAAGAAGTCTGAAGGCTGAACTCTGAACTACTCCACCTATAAAGGATGTGAAGTGAATATGATGAATTTAGGAAGAACTCAATTGAGCATTGGTAGTGAGGTAGGAAGAACACAAAGAAATACGCAAATAATTTCAAAATTCCAAGCCTGCTTTCCATGGCTGGTGAGGTCATGGACTCTAGAGGAGAACACACCGCTGACACTTTTCTAAGTCAGCACAGTATCTAACTGCATTCTCTATTCTCATGCTAATACCCACATAATAGTGTTGCTTACCCCCATCAGGAAACAAACCCTTCAGAAGCAGACAGAGTATTGCAGAAGTACACAACCAATCAAAATGCAAATATCAACTGTAAGGTGTCTAGTCCAAACTGATACATCTACAACACAATTCTACACCTAAGGTTTAGGGACAATCAGGAAAAGAGAGGACAGATGATAGTAAGTGCCAGAGAAGCAGAGCATTAGGGCAAGATAGCACTTTCTATTTACAAATAGGAACCTACACCCATGAAATATCAACAAAATGCCTGCCTATACAAGAACTGTATAATGACTCCAGATGACATGTTAGTGTGGGTGAGGGACTTCTCAAGTATTTAACCCTAAAGAGCTATAGGCAGTCAACAACTGCTGAGAGAGAATCTGTTTTCTCCAGGAACAATCCTGCTTAACCAATCGATAAGCAATCAGTCCCAAACAATAACACTAAATGGACTCAGGAAGTGTTGTCTGTCTGTCCTCTCTCTGTCTCTCTCTCAATCTTTCTGTGTCTCTCTGTCTTTATTTGTCTGTCTATCTGTCTGTCTGTATGTATGTATGTATATATGTCTCTCTGTGTGTGTATGTGTGTGTATATGTGTGTAAAAAACAATAATAACTAAAAAAAGAGGTCAAGAGTATGAACATGAAGGAGTTGGGGAGCAGTATGAGTTGGTAGGAGGAGAGGGACAGATAGAAATGTTAATACAATTTTACATATAAAAGTCTCAAAAAAACAAAATTATTAAAAATTAATTTTTTAAACAGAAGTAAACACCTGTGCCAAGCACTGATAGTAGGTAAAAGAAGATCAAGCTGGAGAGATGGCTTTGTCAACATAAAAGTTATTTATGCATTTTATTGGAGCACTAAAGACAAAGTTTCTTTTAGGAATATCAAGAATAGGACAAGAGAACTTGAAGATAAAAAACAAAGTACATTTTCTAGGTGTTTTGGTCTCCAAAAGGACAGCAGAGATATCTACAAACCAAAGCAGGACAAAACTCATGAACTCTTTATAAAAATAGGCCACTGGCATGCACCAATGTGAAAGTAGATCACACAGGAAAACTGTTTGTCTCCTGCTGTGCCCAACGTTCTCTTGTTTTTTTATTCAATTTCTGTCCTGCGAATCCCACACTCCTACAAACTTAGGTCAATATCTGGGTCCTGAACATATTACCTGCGCTATACTACATAAAAAATCTCAAGGATAAAGAAGAAAACTTGCCTTTGAATGACTGCCTGGCCATCAATAGATGGTGGGCACTGAGACAGGTTTAGTTACTTTTATTACTGTTCAGTAATTCACAACAAATGTTATAGTCTTTAAATAAATGATATCTACCACAATGTTACAACTACACCTCATCTCCTCCACCACTCCACCCTTAGAGGCAGTCATACCTCTCTATGTAGGATTTCCTGGATCTGGAAACCAAAGCTAAGTCAAGGGATTTCTACTTGGACCCTGTCTTTTCTTTTTTAACTGTACCCATAACAAATGAAACAGGAGAATAACAATGACTTTGGACCTAACTTTATGTTTACATATTTACTGTTCCCTGCACAATTATGCATAACTGTTTTGCTAAGCATTCTGGATCAGAAACAGCAGAATGATGATATGCAAATTGTATTCCCTTTATGATAGTTACCTATAGAACTTCAGATATTCTTAAGCAATAATTATTTGCATCAAGTAAGAACTTTAACACAAGAGAAAAATGCTGTGCTATTGTCTTTAACAGTGGTTTGGGGAAATAACCATCAACAGACTGAAAAGGTCAAGTTGACATACTTCTCTTCTGCCTGGTGACATAATATTTGAATTCGTGTCATTATACTTAAACAATAGTTCTAATAAAATTAATAATTCAAGAGAAAAATGAAGTGACATTTACAACTACATAATCATTATTGTATGAAAATGACCAGGTTTTCCAAAGACTAGGTTATGCCTGTTCACAAGGTGAAATGCTGAGTACCCCTACATGTCTAGATTTGTATAACTGAAAAGTAAATTTAAAGACCAGGCATGGTGGCAGATAGTTTTTATCTCAGCACTTGGGAGTAAGGGGGGGGGGGATCTCTGTGAGTTACAGGTCAGTCTTGGCTACAAGAGTTCCAGGACAGTCAGTCAAGGATATGTAGAGAGACCCTGTCTAAAAAATAAAAAGAAAGGAAGGAGAAAAAGAAAGAGAGAGAATAAAATACTGAAATTAATGCAGTAGCTTGCAAACTTAACTTAAATGCCTTTTTCTAATAGTAGTATTCTATTACTTGAGTATAAGTGCGTGTGTGTGTGTGTGTGTGTGTGTGTGTGTGTGTGTGTGTGTGTGGACATTTTCTGGGCTTGTTTAAAATTAGATAAGTGCAAGCTCATGCAATTCTCACATTCCCAGTTGTAATAGGAGTACTTAAGTACACAGATAGATAGATAGATAGATAGATAGATAGATAGATAGATAGATTAAAAATAAAATAAAAATGCTTTGTGAAGGTACTAAAACTTTATTATAGTGATACAGAAAAGCCAACATCAAGTAAAAATAAAACATATCAAATTTATTTTTAAGAAATTAAAACACGCAAAGAAAGAGCACTGAGTAAAAGCTATTTAATTTTTATTTAAAGTTATTCATTTTCTTACAAAGACTAGAACTAAAGTGGAAAGGCTAACAGGAAACATTCCACTCAAGATAATATTATTTCAAAGTAAAAAAGCTGAGGACTGCCTCATTCTTTCTTTCTTTTCCCTTTTGTTTTATTAGGCATTTTCTTTATTTACATTTCAAATGATATCTCCTCTCCCTGTTCCCTCCACTCTCCCCCTGCTCACCAACCCACCCTATCCCACTTCCTGGCCCTGGCATTCTCCTACACTGGGGCATAGAGCCTTGACAGGACCAAGGGCCTCTCCTCCCATTGATGATTGACTAGGGCATCCGCTCCTACATATATACCTGGAGCCATGAGCCCCACTATGTGTACCCTTTGGTTGGTGGTTTAGTCCCTGAGATCTCTGAGGGTACTAGTTAGTTCATATTGTTGTTCCTCCTATAGGGCTGCAAACCCCTTAAGCTCCTTGAGTTCTTTCTCTAGCTCCTTCATTGGGGATTCTGTGCTCAGTCCAATAGATGGTTGTGAGCCTCCATTTCTGTATTAGTCAGGCATTGGCAGAGCCTCTCAGGAGACAGCTGTATCAGGCACCTGTCAGCCAGTACTTGCTGCAATCCACAATAGTGTCTAGGTTTGGTGATTGAATATGGGAAGAATTTCTAGGTGAAGCAGTCTCTGGATTGTCCTTCCTTCAGTCTCTGCTCCACACTTTGTCTCTGCAGCTCCTTCCATGCGTATTTTGTTCCTCCTTCTAAGAAAGAATTAAGTATCCACACCTTGGTCTTCCTTCTTGGTTT
>JADRCD010217195.1:18544-30537 GCA_019843815.1 Montemys delectorum
ACCTGTTTGATTGTGTTTTCCTTCAGTTCTTTAAGGGATTTTTGTGTTTCCTCTTGAAGGGCTTCTAGCTATTTACCAGTGCTCTCTTGTATTTCTTTGAGGGTGCTATTTATGTCTTTCTTAAAGTCCTGTATCATCATCATGAGAAGTGATTTTATATCTGAATCTTGCTTTTCCGGTGTAATGGTGTGTCCAGGACTTGCTATGGTGGGATAATTGGGTTCTGATGATGCCAAATGACCTTGGTATGTGTTGTTTATTTTCTTATGCTTGCCCCCAGCGATCTGGTTATCTCTAGTGCTACCTGCTCTTGCTAAATCTGACTGGGGCCTGTCCTTCCTGTGATCTTGGTTGTGTCAGAACTCCTCAGAGTCAAGTTGTCTCTGAGATCCTGTGATCCTGTGATCCTGTGCTTGTTAGAGCACCTGGGAGTGGAGCTTCCTCTGTGTGTTGTGGGATTGGATGTGGAGCTTGTGCCCAAGGTCTGCTCAGGACACCAGCCCAGACAGACTGGAAGGAACCAGAGTCACTGGGCTGGTGGAGTTCCTGTGTGCCTGATCCAACTGGTCCCAGTTACTCCCAGTGTTGGGACAGATGTTGGTTCCTCCTCACCTCTAATCCTGCGAGTGTCAGAGCACCTGGGAATGGAACTTCCTCTTAGTTTTGTGGGAGTGGCTGCAGAGCTTGCGCCCAAGGTCTGCTCAGGACACCAGCCCAGACAGACCAGAAAGAACCAGAGTCACTGGGCTGGTGGAGTTCCTGTGTGCCTGGTCCCACTGGTCCCAATTACTCCCAGTTTTGGGACAGATGTTGGTTCCTCCTAACCTCTAATCCTGGGTGTGTCAGAGCACCTGTAGTCTATGTCTTTTTATTGGGGAATTGAGTCCATTGATATTAATAGATATTAAGGAAAGATAATTGTTGCTTCCTGTTATTTTTGGTGTTAGAGTTGGAAATCTATCCATGTGGTTATCTTCTCTTAGTTTTGTTGGAAGACTGCTTTTTTGCTTTTTCTAGGACGTGGTTTCCCTCCTTGTGTTGAAGATTTTCATTTATTACCCTTTGAAGGGCTGGTGTGGAAATATATTGTGTAAATTTGGTTTTGTCATGAAATACTTTGGTTTCTCCAACTATGGTAATTGAGAGTTTTGCTGGGTATAGTAGCCTAGGCTGACATTTGTGTTCACTTTGGGTCTGTATGACATCAACCCAGGACCTTCTGGCTTTCATAGTCTCTGGCGGAAAGTCGAGAAATGTCTCACTCTTAATTAGCCAATATTTACTGAGTACTTGGGATCTTGGGCTTTGTAAAAACCCAAGATGTATAAAAAAGGATCCCATGGCTAAAGAATCTGACATTCTGATTCAGATGATACTTCAGACAAGAAAGCTATTTCTAAATTATATATAACAACATTATTTATATGTATTAGATAGCAAATATATGATTATTCACACTATATATTATACATAAATAAAATCATGACATCATTATATTCAGGATCTAACTTTTCTGTTGTACATTTTTCAGTAGCTATTTGTTCTCACTTCAAATCCAGACATAGTTCCTGATCATTCAAACATCTTTCTAGCTCTTCTCCCATTCCTTTCCAAGCTTGTAAATATCACTGACTTTGTTAATTATCTTTTAATTAATTATTTTCTTTATCTAAACTCTCTCTTACACACATATACACACACACACACACACACACACACACACACACACACACCCCACACCACACCACACCTTCTCTGTTAATTGACTTAGATGAAAGGTTCCAGGCTTCAGGAGTGAAAATAACTTTTAAGAAACCACATCACTGGATCCAACTTTGAGGGAAAAACCATATCCAAGCAGTGGCTAGCAAGAACAACAGAAAAACATAACAGAGAAATCTGCATAAGTAATCTTGTAAAGAATTCAGCCATTTTAGGAAGAGAACTAGAAAGTCTACCTTGGTCTTCAGTTAGTGCACTAATTCAGCTGAGGATACCTATCCCTTCTGCTCTTGATCCCACCTTCATCCCTGCAATTGTTGATGCTTTTAAGAATTCATCACTTTAAGAACTTCCCAACTCTACCCCATACTACTGCTAATCTTACATGATTACTAGGTACATCAGAATGTAGGAGAGTCCACACAATGAGGCTATACAGGGAACAATGTTATAAGCCCTGTCTTGACACAGAGGAACATTCTCCTTTCTGGAAGAACATCTGTTAAACATAGTAATCAGAAGCCTGTGAGCCTTTAATACCCACATTATGATTTTATATATGTGAATTGCAGGAATAATAATTATTTACAAAACTTCCTGGAAAGATGGTTCTGTGGTTAAAAAGCCCTTGCTATACCTCCCGAAGATCAGAATTCTGTTCTGAGAACCCACTTCTGGCCACTCACAGCTGCTTTGATCTCTACCTCCAAAGATTAAATATTAGCACACATATACACAAGTAGATCTCTTAAAAATAGTTATTTATTATTTTGCTTCTTTGCTATTGAGATTTAGGAGTGTTTTTTCATGCATTGTTGAATAATTAACATTATAAGCTTAGATAGAGTTATCTGTTGCTTCTACAGCCCTTGGCTTTTTGTATATATAGAAAGATTGTCACTATCTCTGGTCAACAGTATTGAATATTTGGGTTATATAACTCTTGTTAATAAGTAACTGCTTTTTGATTATTAATTCAGCTTACTCATGGTAATGATAATGTCCAGTTGAGGAATTTCTTTATAAAGTATTTTGAAATAAAAAAATTTTCTTTTCTTTTTTTTTCTTTTTTTCTTTAGTCTCTCATTACAGATGGTTATGAGCCACCATGTGGTTGATGGAATTTGAACTCATGACCTTTGGAAGAGCAGTCAGTTCTCTTAACTGCTGAGCCATCTCACCAGCCCAAAGTTTTATTTTCTAATTTTATATATTTATAGGACTTGATTATAAGTGCATTTTGATATGTTAGTACATGATCATATCTACTCCTCCTATTATATTCCCTATCATATTTCCTTTTCAACTTCATATCTGTATTTAATATGTACAGCCCACTAACTCCATTTAGTACTGTCCATACATACATAGGTATGGGCCATCCACTGGCAGATAGGAATCATACTAGTGGCTATCCTCCAAAACATCACTAATTTTCTACCCTCCTAAAATTATAATTTTATTAATATTATTTTATTTATTATATGTCTTGTAGTGTGTGTGTGTGTGTATGCATGTGTGTGTGTGTGTGTGTGTGTGTGTATGTGTGTGTGTACATATACATGTGCATGTGTGCACATGTATACGAGTGCCTGGAGAAGCAAAGATAGAACATCATATTCCTGGAGCTGGTGAGACAGTTATGAGCCATCCAATATAGGTGCTAGAAACAGAATTCTCATTTTCTGAAAGAGCAACAAGCACTTTTCACTGCTGAGGCATCTGTCTAACTCCCAATTTAACATTCTCATTGCCCAATTCACAATAAATGAAACAAATCCTAACTTTGTCAATCTAACTTTTTAATTGAAAATAGATTTTTCCATATAATATACTCTGTTTAGAGTTTCTCTCTTGATGCCAAGAAAGTATTTGTTTTCAGATTTCCTAAAGTTACCTAGTCTGTAATTCATAAAAAGTATGGGGTAGACAATTACCACTTTGTTAAAGTGGGGTGCTTGATTTTCAACTCAAGAGAAAATATTCTCTTACTTCAGACAAACAAGCTACATTCTGCATAGAAATAAAAAACTGTGTATGGCAAATTTGTCTTTAGGTCTTTATGTTCTATTGTAATTGGTAAAATTCTCTAAAAGTTGCATAGTCCAATGTCAGTCCAATTTAATTTGTTATTTTATTTGTGGCATAGTTACTCTTATATGAACAGTATTTCTATGAAGAAATACCATGACCAAGGTTACTATTATAAATGCAAGAATTTAACTGGGGTCTTGCTTACAGACTTAGAGGGATAGTTCACTTTCTTCATGACAGGAAACAGAAAAGGATGGCAGTGGAGCAGTAGCTGAGAGACTCACAATCTGATCCATGGGAAGAGCCCAGAGGGAGACACAGTGGGCCTGGATGGACTTTTGAGAACTCAAACCCTACTCCCTAGGGATATTCATCTGCCAACCAGGTCACACCTCCTCCAACAATGCCACACCTCCAAATCCTTCCCAAACAGTTTCACTGAAGAGGAAGCATTCAAACAAATGAAACTATGGGAGCCATTCAAATAACCACAACTTTACTATGAAGAAGTCCATCATTTCTACTGTGTGTTTTTAAATCAAAGTTTTCTGGCATCAAAATTGAAGTTTCCACATATATTTAAAAAAAAAACTATGTCTCATTTTTTTCAATATGTTGTTGATATAAAAATAAGCAGACTCATCTTTTCTCTCTTTCTATATAGTTTATACAGAAATAAGCAGGCTTTATGTTTTCTCTCTCTTACACAGCTAAATTCCATGCAAGTAGAATGTCATGAAACAAACACAATGATGGTCATTTTGCTTTTACTTTCTCATTTTTCTCTTGAACCCCATAAAAATAAAAGAGCTTTAATTCCATGTTTTTCCTACTGTGGGCAAGTCATTTCATTACTTTTATTACATGGTACTGCCATCTATGGGTCCTACACAGAGAATACATTTTTATTTGGGGCTAAAGAAATTTAAAATTTTAAATATAAAAGTCCATCTTGTCCCCATCTCTTATTGTAGATGAGAAATTCAAAGCTTGAGCTTCCAATGATTTCAGAATAAGCAAAGATTCATTAAGAACTAGGCTGAGGAATCAGCACACTTGCATTCCCTTGTAAATGTGACCTAAGTTTATATTTTCTCTATTACAACATGAGTAACAATATCAAATTCCTTACATTTGAAGATACATTGCCTTGAAGGTGTGAAAAGGCAAAGTATTCTGAATGTCTAAGACAGTAAACTACTTAAACATCCTTGTTTTAATTAACTGATTAATTTATTTTCTTCTGAAATACTTTAAAGAATAAGACAAGACCTTTGTAGTTGAGAAAGTTTAAAATATCACTACTACACTAAGGAGAACTTTCTGTACAAAACTTAAGTGTTTTTTAGAGGTCACAAAAAATGATAGATGTGTAGCCTTTGTAGTACTGTCCAGATGGCAGGGTTTAAGGTAGAACCTAAAAGCACAATGGTGAATTATGATGGTAAGAGTTATTCAGTGTTGAGTAGCAAGAAATTCCAACTGGAAATTGAAAAATGTTTATATTTCTTTTTTAAGTTTAACTCTAATGAAACATGTGGGAGTCCAATCATTTAGAAGGATGAAGAAATGTGATCACTACCTTTTCTGACAACAGTCATCCCGTTACTTCCCAGTTCTGTTATCTGAATAGAATCACTTTGACAAGTTAATGTCTCTAAAAATCAAGACATTTAATCATTATTTGACAACAAATGCTAGGGTTAAAGTCTATGTTTTAAAAACTGAAATTAGCAGTGGATCTGCCCACACTCTCACACCTACCCACCCATTTGTGACCTATTTTTGAAAAGTTCTGTAAGTTCACATAAAGCAGGGCAATTATGTGGTAGGTAACTATTCTGAGAGAATAAAAATCAAGGTAATTGAGATGCTGAGAGAGTCATAATGCAGAAAGTCGTAATTCATTTCTTTTTATATTTATCTTCTAAGAATTAACTGATGGGAAATCATTATTGTATACTTTCAACTTTCAAAGATTATTTATTTCAGAAAAGTTATTTGATAGATATGCTAAGCCTAAATATTCTAATCATAAATCAACTTTGTGAAAAGAATGTATCTTACCATCCAATCCACCACAAACACAAAAATTATAACTCTTCATACAAATAGAAAACAAATGTGAAACCGTGCTTGAATAAATGTGACTAAATTTTACTAGCATTTCTTGAAACCATAGTAACTAAAAAGTCATAATTAACATTTAAGAAATGCCTACTAGATGTCAGTGAGGCTATATTCTGATATAAGCTCAGAAAGCAACATTATTGTTTTTCTAGAGAGGGTTAAGACATAATTCAGTAATAGAATATTTTCCTAGTATGAAAAAAGGCCATAGGTCTTATTCCCCATTCTGAAAGTAAGTGCAGATTACAGAGTTTTGGATTAAATATTACAGGGAATGGCATGTGTAAGTAGTGCTTGGTCTATGGAAGAAAGATAGTAATCTATCATTGAAGAAATAACTTTCTGAATCACAGAAAACAATACAAATCAATGCTGGATAGAAATATAAAATAAAGCTGGGAGTCACAGGCCTCACAAGTGGCAGGGCAGCCGGGACAGAATCCTCTCTACCTCCATCTATACCTAGGAGTGATGGCAGCAGATCCACAACTCTCTCTGGCCCTTTGCTGCAAATAGAGAGAGCTTCACTCCAGGGAGTGCTCTAACCTAGGAACTTGGGTCAGATTCTCCATTTTCTCTCTGGTGACTTTCTAAAGCAGACCAGCAGAGAGGCACAGGCCTCACAAGAGGCAGGGCAGCCAGGTCAGGCTCCTTTCTACCTCAGACCACACCTAGGAGGGACAACAGATCTACAGCCCTACCTTCACCTTACCCACAAGTGGACATCCTGTCTCCAGGGTGTGCTCTGACCACAGGACTCAGGAGGGACAACTGATCCACAGCCATCTCCACCTATGTTTTAAAAGAAGAGAGCAGATTTCCCAGAAGAACTGACTCAGGCTTACAGACCCACAAGAGGAACAAGCTCTAGCCAGAGACAGCAAGAACATCTAACACCAAAGATCAACAGACGGTGAAAGGCAAATGTAAGAATCTTACTAACTGAAACCAAGATTACTTGGCTTCATCAGAACCTAGTACTCCCACCTCAGCAAATCCTGGATATCACAAAATATTGGATAAGCAAGATTTGGATCTAAAATCATATCTCATGATGGTGATAGAGGAATTTAAGAAGGACACGAATAACTCCCTTAAAGAAATACAGGAGAACACAGGTAAAGAGGTACAAGCCCTTAAAGAGGAAACAAAAAAGTCCCTTAAAGAATTACAGGAGATCACAAGTAAACAAGTAGAAGCCCTTAAAGAGGAAACACAAAAATCCCTTAACGAATTACAGGAAAGCACAAACAGGTGAAGGAATTGAACAAAACCATCCAGGACCTAAAAATGGAAGTAGAAACAGTTAAAAAAATCACAAAGAGAGACAACTCTGGAGATAGAACTCTTAGGAAAGAAGTCAGGAAACATAGATGCAAGCATCACCAACAGAATACAAGAGATAGAAGAGAAAATCTCAGGGGCAGAAGATATCATAGAAAATATTGACACAACAGTCAAAAAAAAAATACACAAAATGCAAAAAGTTCCTAAACCAAAACATCCAGGAAGTCTAGGACACAATGAGAAGGCCAAACCTAAGGATAATAGGTACAGAAGAAAGTGAAGATCTCCAACTTAAAGGGCGAGTAAATATCTTCAACAAAATTATGGAAGAAAACTTCATTAATCTAAAGAAAGAGATGCCTGTGAACATACAAGAAGCCTATAGAACTCCAAATATACTAGACCTGAAAAGAAATTCCTCCCCCCACAAAATAAACAAAACACCAAATGCACAAAACAAAGAAAGAATACTAAAAGCAGTAAGGGAAAAAGGTCAAGTAACATATAAAGGCAGACATGTCAGTATTATACCAGACATTTTGCCAGAGACTATGAAAGCCAGAAGATCCTGAGTTCATGTCATACAGACCCTAAGAGAACACAAATGCCAGCCCAGGCTACTATACTCAGTAAAACTCTCAATTAACATAGATGGAGAAACAAAAGTATTCCATGGCAAAACCAAATTTACTCAATATATTTCTACAAATCCAGCCCTTCAAAGGGTAATAAATGGAAAACTTCAACACAAAGAGGGGAACTACATCCCTGAAAAAGCAAACAAAGCTAAGAATATATCCATATGACCGGAATTCCAACTCTAACAACAAAAAATAACAGGAAGCAACAATTACTTTTCCTTACTATCCTTTATTAAAGACATAGACTATCAGATTGGGTATGTAAACAGGACCCAATATTTTGTTGCATATAGGAAAAACATCTCAGTGAGAAAGCTAGAGACAAACTCAGAATAAACGGATGGAAAACAATTTTCCAAGCCAATCATCCCAAGGAAAAAGCTGGAGTAGCCATTGAAATATTGAATAAAATCAACTTTCATCCTAAAGTGATTAAAAGATAAGGAGGGACATTTTGTACTCATCAAAGGTATGATCTACCAAGAGGACTTTCAATTCTGAACCTCTATGCTCCAAATGCAAGGGCATCTACATTTATATAAGAATCTTTACTAAAGCTCAAAACATACATTGTATCACACACAATAAGAGTGGGAGATTTCAATATGCTGCTCTCTGCAATGGACAGATCATGGAAACAGAAATTAAACAAAGACACAGTGAGACTAAAAGAAGTTATTAAACAGATGGGTTTAACAGATATCTATAGAACATTTTATCCTAAAACAAAAGGATATACCTCCACTCACACCTCATGGTACCTTCTCCAAAATTGATCATATAATTGGTCACAAATCAGGCTTCAACAGATCACCATGGACTAAGGCTGCTCCTCAATCACAACATAAATAATAGAATACCCCAACACACCTGGAAGCTTAACAACACTCTACTCAATGATGTCTTGTCAAGGAAGAAATAAAGAAAGAAATTAAAAACTTTCTAGAGTGTAATGAAAATGAAGCCACAACATACCCAAACTTATGAAACACAATGAAAGCAGTCCTAAGAGGAAAACTCACAGCTTTAAGTGCATACAAAAAGAAACTTGAGCCAGCAATTTCACAGCACATCTTAAAGCTCTAGAACAAAAAGAAGCAAATTCACCCAAGAGGAGTCAAAGGCAGGAAATAATCAAACTAAGGCTGAAATCAAGCAAATGCAAACAAAAACAACTATACAAAGAATCAACCAAACCAGGAGCTGGTACTTTGAGAAAATTAAAAAAAAATAGATAAACCCTTAACCAGACTAACTAGAGGGCACAGAGACATTATCCTAATTAACAAGATCAGAAATGAAAAGGGAAAGATAACAAAAGACACTGAGTAAATACAAAAAATCATGAGAGCCTACTACAAAAGCCTATACTCAACAAAATTGGAAAACCTGGATGAAATGAACAATTTTCTAGCCAGATATCAGGTACCAAAGTTAAATCAAGATCAGATCAACCATCTAAGCAGTCTCATACCTGCTCATGAAATAGAAACAGTCATTAATAGTCTCCCAACAAAAAAAAAAGTCCAGGACCATGTGGGTTTAGTAAAGAGTTTTAATAGACCTTCAAAGAAGACCTAATACCAATACTCCTCAAACTATTCCACAAAATAGAAATAGAAGTTACTCTACCCAATTCATTCTATGAAGCCACAGTTACTCTTATAAGTAAACCACACAAAGACCTAACAAAGAGAAAATTTCAGAACAATTTCCCTTATGAATATCATTGCAAAAATATTCAATAAAATTCTTGCAAACCAAATCCAAGAACACATCAAAACGATCATCCATCATGATCAAGTAGACTTCATCCCAAGGATGCAGGGATGGTTCAATATTCAGAATTCTATGAACATAATTCACTATATAAACAAAGTCAAAGAAGCAAACCATATGATCATCTCATTGGATGCTGAGAAAGCATTTGAAAAAAATCCAACATCCCTTCATGATAAAAGTCTTGGAAAGATCAGGAATTCAAGGCCCATACTTAAACATAGTAAAAGCAATATATAGCAAACCAGTAGCCAACATCAAACTAAATGGAGAGAAACTTGAAGCAATCCCACTAAAATCAGGGACTAGACAAGGATGCCCACTCTCTCCCTACCTATTCAATATTGTACTTGAAGTCCTAGCCAGAGCAATTAGGCAATAAAAGGAGATCAAAGCGATACAAATTGGAAAGAAAGAACACAATTACCACTATTTGCTGATGATATTTTAGTATATGTAAGTGATCCCCAAAATTCCACCAGACAGCTCCTAAACCTGATAAACAACTTCAGCCAAGTAGCTGGATATAAAATTAACTCAAGCAAATCAGTGGCCTTCCTCTGCACAAAGGATAAATTAGGGAAACAATACCCTTCACAATAGTCACAAATAATATAAAGTTCGTTGGTATGATTCTAACTAAGCAAGTAAAAGACCTGTTTTACAATAACTTCAAGTGTCTGAACAAGTAAATTGAAGAAGATCTCATAAGATGGAAAGATCTCCCCTCCTTGTGGATTAGTAGGATTAATATAGTAAAAATGGCCATCTTGCCAAAACCAATCTACAGATTCAATGCAATCCCTATCAAAATTAGAACTCAATTCCTCACAGACTTAGAAAGAGCAATTTGCAAATTCATCTGGAGTAACAAAAAGCCCAGGATAGCCAAACCTATTCTCAACTATAAAGGAACCTCTGGTGGAATCACCATCCCGGACCTTAAGCGGTACTATAGAGCAATTGTGCTTAAAAAAAAAAAAAAAAATGCACGGTATTGGTACAGTAACAGGAAGGTAGATAAATGATAAATGGAATAGAATTGAATACTGTGAAATGAACCCACACACCTATGGTCACTTGATCTTTGACAAAGGAAAACCCATCCAGTGGGAAAAAGACAGCATTTTCAACAAGTGGTGTTGGCTCAATTGGTGGTTAGCATGTAGAAGAATAAAATCGATCCATTCTTATCACCTTGTACAAAGCTCAAGTCCAAGTGGATCAAGGACCTCCACATCAAACCAGAAACACTGAAACTAAATAGAAAAGAAAGTGGGGAAGAGGCTCAAGCACATGGGCACAGGGGAAAATTTCCTGTACAGAACAGCAATAGCTTATGCTCTAAGATCAAGAATTGACAAATGGGACTCCATAAAGTTGTAAAACTTCTGTAAGGCAAAAGACACTGTCAATAGGACAAAATGCCAACCAAGAAATTGGGAAAAGATCTTTACCAATCCTATATCTGATAGAGGGCTCATATTCAATATATACAAAGAACTGAAGAAGTTAAACCCCAGAGAACCAAATAACTCTATTAAAAAATGGGGTACAGAGCTAAACAAAGAATTTTCAACTGATGAATACTGAATGGCTGAGAAGCACCTAAAGAAATGTTCAACATCCTTAGTCATCAGGGAAATGCAAATCAAAACAACCCTGAGATTATATCTCACACCAGTCAGAATGACTAGGATTGAAAACTCAGGTGACAGCAGATGCTGGTGAGGTTGTGGAGAAAGAGGAACACTCCTTCATTTCTGGTGGGATGGCAAGCTGGTACAACCACTCTGGAAATCAGTTTGGTGGTTCTTCTTGATATTGGACATATTTCTACTAGAGGACCCAGCTATACCACTCCTGAGCATATACCCAGAAGACGTTCCAACATGTAATAAGGACACATGATTCACCATGTTCATAGCAGCCTTATTTACAATAGCCAGAAACTGGAAACAACCTAGATGTCCCTCAACAGAGGAACTGATACAGAAATTTTGGTATATCTACACAATGGAGTACTACTCAGCCAATTAAAACAATGAATTTATGAAATTCTTAGGGAAATGGATGGATCTGGAGAATATCATTCTGAGTGAGGTAATCCAATCACAAAAGAACATACATGGTATGCACTCTCTGCTAAGTGGATATTAGCCCAGAAGTTTGGAATACATGAAGTAGAGTCCACAAACCACAAGAAACTCAAGAAGAAGGAAGATCAAAATGTAGACACTTCATTCCTTATTAAAAGGGGGATCACCCAAGGCCAGCTTCAGCCCAAGGACTCAGGTGAGATCCGCCATTTTGTCTCTGGGGTCTTGCTAGGGCAGGACCAGCCGGGGGACATAGACCTCAGGAAGTGCAGGGGAGTCACAGGACTGCAGAGACAGGAGT
>JADRCD010217198.1:0-13332 GCA_019843815.1 Montemys delectorum
CAACAAGAGGTAGGAGACAAAGAAAATTGATAAGAAAAGGGGGTTGCAGACCTGCTTAGAAGTAGTTCCTTGGAGTGGTTCCACTCTTCATTGTCAGGACATCAGCAGTCCAGTTCAACAGCAAAACCCAAACATGAATCAGCAGTCGTGACTCAAACTGAAAGACTCCTCCCAATCAGCATGAGTCAGTGGAAGTGGCTAGAATCAGCCGGAATACCACAAGAAGTTCTTTGGCACAGTTATCGCTATGAAGTGAAAACCAGGAAATAAGAGAAGCGTTGCACAGCATAGCAATGTAAAACCCTCCTCTCACAGTCTGTTGGATTCCATTTATATTCTTTCTAACCATCACACCCTCTCAAGTGTCTGTTTTCAGGAAAATATCACATGCCCTCTTGCAATACAGCTTCCAGAAAAACATCATGACACAACTAAGCTGTTAAGGAAACCAGAAATTTCCACTTCATACCTGAAAGGGATAAATGTAATTAAAATCTCAAAAATTAAAAAAGTAACATAAAAAGTTGAAACAGAAAAAACAATTTCAATAATATATTTTAGTCTCATGTGTCAAAAAGAGTTTAAGGAAGTAATAATTATAAAAATTAAGCATAATTTGATATTTTCTATTACATTTAAAATTCAGTTTTTATGTCACATAAAATATCTCAAGTAACACCAATCATGATTTTTTTCAAGTTTTCACTAGCCACACTAGACCAGCGATGACTCTAGTGATCAGCATGGACCTAGGACATGTATATACTTATGTATCACAAGACATTTCTCCAAGGGAATAGTGGGTGAAAAAAAAGGAACTTTTATCTTCTTTTTTCTCAGATCCCAGACATGGTATATTTAGAGATGAAGGCTCATATTACACTGGTAATTTATGGTAGCACTGGAGACGTTCTTTCCCTGTAAAATAAATAACAATGATCATAAGTACTTCCATAATCATGATTTTGTTATTTAGAAATCAGACTGGCCACATTATATGACTAAATTTCCATAATGCTATATTGTAATGATTATTGATATTCTAAAGATTCAAATTATCTAAAGTACTTTGATTTGATAGCCAAAAATCGATGAGTGAAAGGTAATTTAAAAATCATCTCCATATATAAATTAACATTTTCCTAGTATCACAAATGAGAAACCAACCAATTAAATTTTGTTTCTAATTAACTGTAGAGAGTCCTCACAAAAAAATGTTATCTTCTTCAGTCCCCAAAACATTAAGTCTATTATTTTATATATACCAGGCATTCAAGAGAAAAATTATCACAATAATTCTCCTGAGTTGCTCTTGAGAGTTCTGGAAAAGTTTCCATTTCATAAATGTTGCCTTTAGGCTCCTACAGTTATTCAACCAGCATATCCCTGATGAGACTCCTAAGAGAAATAAGAACCAGGGAAACAATGATTGAGTTCCAAAAATAAAATGTTTGGTGGTTGGAGTAAGAATGTGCCTTATTATGAGGTTGGGCACAGCTAAGCACTTGAGTATTTGTTAAATGAATCCAGAGAGTGTTCCGAAGATCACAACATGTCTAGCCACTCAAGTGTCCTGTGTCCCAGGTGACTTCAGATTACATGCCACACCAAAGTTATTTAAATGTTAAGTTCTAAGACAGGCTTTACTAAATTGTGTCTCAAAGTTAAATCTTGAAGGTTTGGTAAAACAACAAATATGACCTCTGTATCTAAACAAAAAAGAAGGGTAAAGTTACCATATTGCAAAATTCGGTGCTTATGTGTCTAATACCATCATTACAAACAGTCAAAGAGAGAAATTACATCAAGAGAAAGAAATAGAGACCAGAAACCAAACTTGAGTGTGGTATTAATATGGGAGAAACCATCCCCAGCCCCTACCTTGAGATTGAGGTTAGTAAGCAAACTAAACCACCACTGGAGTTACCTGTCACTGTAGGGCCTTTTGGTAGACTTTGGATAGCCACTATATTGTCCTGACACAGAAAGGGAAGTGACTGGGAGCCTGGAGGATGGATGATGAGACTTAGAGAAAAGATTGCATGCATACCCCACATCCCTGACCCATACTTGTAGCAGCTGGGAGACTCCGTAGCAAAGAACCCTACTCCCCCTTGTTCCTAGGGTACCCAAAGTTTTCAAAGTTGCAGAAGCTTACTTTGCTTTCAGCACATTTTAAAACCCACCTCCTAATTTTAGGGGTTACTTATTTTATTTCACATGTAAGTTGTAATATGAAAAATTCCAACTGGTCTACTTCCCAAGCAGGAAGATGGTGTTACTGTGGTCTACTTCCTAAGCAGGAAGATAGTACTACTGAGAGCTGGAGTCATTTGCCTGTGAGCTATATATAAGGCTCAGATATTTGAAGGATCATGGACCAGAATACAAGATTGAACTGAAAAAAAATAAAAAAAAGAATATTGCTTCAAGTTGAGTCCCAGAGCACTATTTTCCCATTTGTATTTATTTTTAAATCTTAGGCAGTTAGAAAGTGAAATACTGCTTTGGAGGGTACACATTTAAATGACATTGTAGGGGGTGTGTAATTTGAATCTAAAACATTCTAAATTACCTGTCCATTAGCAAAAATAAAATTTTCAACTTTCCAAACAATTTAATTGAAAGTGCTCAAAAAAACCCTTTCATAAATATTCATAAGCTGAGATTTCATCTAATTTAGCCCTCTTTGAATACTCTATCATGGGAAGAAACAGGAAGTAATAAAACTAATAGGTATAAGTAATAAGTACTCTTCATTTACATTAATACAGACTCATGGGTTACCCTACAGTGATTAATATATAATAGTAATCTCAAATTTAAGCGAAATGACACATTATTTTTCCCTTGTTAACAAAAGTCTTTTAAATTTAGACCTTACTGAAAATTTTTAGACTAACAGGAACATTTTAAAAACAAGACAATGGATATAGTATATTATTATTTCCAAATTTCACCAATCTTTTACTTTTTTTAAGTGTGTGTATGTGTGTGTATGTGTATGTGTGTGTGTGTATGTGTGTGTGTGTGTGTGTGTGTGTGTGTGTGTGAGTGTGAGTTGTCTTGTCCTATGTTCTGCTACTATAAAGAGATCTCATGACCCCCACCAACTCCTACAAAGGAAAGCATTTCACTGAGACTGCCTTACAGTTTCAGCAATTGAGCCCATTATCCTATTAGTGGATGTATAGCAGCATGCAGTCAGACATGGTGCTGGGGTGGTAGATGAGAGTTTTATATACAGATCCACAGGCAGCAGGAAGAGAGCCATGGTGCCTGGGTTGGGCTTCTGATACCTTAAAAGCCCACTCCTAGTGATATCCTTCCTTCAATGCCATACCAACCTTAACAAGACCAACACCTCCTAATTCCTCTAAGTAGTACCATGCCCTACTATATTAGATGACTAAGCATTCAAATATATGAGTTTGTGGGGGCCATTTTTATTCAAAATGTATACATGTCCACCTAAGTGTAAATGCCTGCAGAGGACAGAAGTGTGAGAGTCCAGTGGACTGTAGTTACTTATGAGTTGGTTAGTACAGGTGTTAAGAAACAAACTCTGATTTTCTGGGAAAAGAGCACATGCTCTGAACTGCTGAGCCATTGCTCCTGCCTCCACCTTCATCAATTACAGAACTTCTATCACACTGGATTTATCTCTCTTTCTTTTAACAACTGATTTAAGAACCACTTCTAATCTCCAACCAATTGTTGATAAATGTTTTTTGTACACCCATGATTCAATGTTCCTAGCACAAATTATGGCTGATACTATTCTGTCATTTGAGTTTACAGCAATTTCCTTGCATTTCTCCTGTGATGTCCTTCAAAATGTTTTAAAAACAATTATTTGACAAAAGAACTATATGTTGAATTTTATTATTATGGCCACCTCTTCATCTACCTTAATTTATAATATCTTACTATTTATTAATTCTGAGAAGAAATAGCAAATATTACCCATAAATATATCAACATGTATATCTAAATACAAGGGGAATTCATGTTCATAAATACAGTGAGACTTTAAGAAACAAACAAGAGCCGGGCAGTGGTGCTGCATGCCTTTAATCCCAGCACTTGGGAGGCAGAGACAGGTGGATTTCTGAGTTCGAGGCCAGCCTTGTCTACAGAGCGAGTTCCTGGACAGCCAGGGCTAAACAGAGAAACCCTGTCTCAAACAAACAAACAAACAAACAAACCAGAATAAACAGCATCCTTGCATTTGGAGAGATGGTTCAGGTCTGAGGAATTCAGTTTAATACCAGGCACCCACATAAAAAAACCAAGTGTGGTATTGTACTTCTGTAACCTCAGTAATCCAAGAACAAGATAAGAGGTGGACATAGAAGGACCATCTGGAAATTCACTAGCCAACTGGCATAGAGTATTCATCTCAGAAGCAGAGACAAGGAAGATTCCACTTCAACAAAAAGAAAGGCAAACACAACACCTGAAAACTGTCCTCTGATCTCCTGATTGCCATGGTACACATGAATGCATGCTTTCACATACATACACAGAGGCACACTAAAATATATATAATCATCATCATGACTCTTCAAATATTTACAATACATTTAAAAATAATGACTAATCACTTCTATTTATTAAAAACAGAGATAACACAAATAAGTGAGAAATACAGTGGGAAATTGTTGCTGCTATCTAGTGAAAAGCACTATTTTTATTATACTGATTTTCAGATTTTTTTGTTACTTGCTTGAGTACTTAAATTAAAATTGTATGTGAGGTATATAACTTGAAATTTTTAATGCTATGTATTTTTGTTTACATAGTTTTATTTATTTACATTCCAAATGTTGCCCTACATCCTGGTCTCCTCTCCCCAAGTATTTTACCCCATGCCCCATCTCCTTTGCATCTCAGAGGATGCCCCCTCACAAAACCACTCACCACCATCTCATCTGTGCCAACATCCCCCTTCCCTGAAGCATCAAGTTTCTACATTCTTAGGCTCATTCTCTCCCACTGACACCAGACAAAACAGTCCTCTGATACGTATGTACCAGGGGCCATGGACCAGCCCATGTATGCTCTTTGGTTGGTAGATTAATCTCTGGGAGTGCTGGTCACTGGAAGGCCTTTCCTTAAGTCTCTGCTCCAGTTTTGTTTCTGCATGTCCTTTAGTCAGGAACAATTCTGGGACAAATATTTTGAAGAGGGGTGGGTGGCCAGATCCCTCAACTGGGGACCATATCTATATGATAAGCAACCCTAAAAATTCTACCAGAGAACTTCTATAGCTGATAAATGACTTCAGCAAAGTTGCTAGATATAAAATTAACTCAAACAAATCAGTAGCTTTCATTTATAGATGTCATAAATGGGCTGAGAAAGAAATTAGAGAAACAAAACGATTCACAATAGCCAGAAATAGTATAAATTATCTTGGTGTAACTCTTACCAAGTAAGTGAAAGATATGTATGACATGAACTTCATATCCTTGAAGAAAGAAATCAAAAAAGGCCTCAGAAGATGGAATGATCTCCCATGCTCATGAATTGGTAGGTTTAACATGTTAAGAATGACCGTTTTACCAAGAGTGATCTACAGACTCAATGCAATCTCCATCAAAATTCCAACACAATTCTTCATCAACATGGAAAAAACAATTCTCAACTTCATATGGAAAAAAAATCCCGGATAGCCAAAACAATTCTCAATAATAAAATATCTTCTAGAGGAGTCACCATGCCTCAAGTTGTACTACAGAGCAATAGTGATTTAAAAATCCCACATGGTATTGGTACAGAGACAGACAGGTCGATCCATGAAATAGAATCGAAGACCCAGAAATAAACCCACACACCTATGGATACTTGATCTTTCATGATGAAGCCAAAAACATACAGTGGAAAAAGAAAGCATTTTCAATTAATAGTGCTAGTCTAACTGGTGGTCTGTATGTAGTAGAATGAAAATAGATCCATATTTATCATCTTTTACAAAGCTCAAGTCCAAGTAGATCAAGGACTTGTGTGTAAAACCAGACATGCCAAATCTAATTGAAGAGAAAGTGGAAGTGAGGGAGAAGAAAGGAGGCAGGACCAGGCATGGAGAGACAGGCAAGAAGCTCAGAGAGCCAGGAAAATGAATAGAAATATGCAGTTTCAGAGAGTGGGGGTTTGGGGGGATCTCTAGAAAGTCCTAGGAACCTGGGATGTGAGAGGTTCCCAGGACTCAATGGGGAAGGCCTTAGCAGAAATGCCCAACAGTGGGGAGATGTAACCTGAAGAGATCAATGCTATATTTTTACTTGAACTTAACAGTCTGTGAAATTGAAATGACAGATATAAATAATACATTAAAAGTAGTAATATGTGAACATGTAGGCCAATCAAGCTAAAAGCCATTGACAATAGTTGCTGGACTGTAAATTCTGTGTTCAATGGTAACAATAAATTGACATACACTATCTGTCCATTCTATTATTTACAATTTTAGTGTAATTTCTTTTCAATAAAATTATAACTCCAGCCAGAGTAATCTGAATTCCAGAATTTTCCAATATGGAATCTAATTGAAGAAAGCAAAGTGTGTACCAGAGCCTATGAAACAGGAGGGAACTTTCTCAATTGCGTTTTGCAGATTACCCTAATTCCTCTTTAGAAACTGCCTGGAAGGCATAACTAAAATAAAATTACAATTTTAAAATGAACTTATAGGCAATAAAGGATGTAAAGATGATGAGTCCATGGACACTTGGAACAAATTAAAAACTAATTCTCACTGAAAATATTTTTATCATTTTGAATGAGCTTGTGTGTTCCAAAGGGAGAGGACTCCAGGCAGAGCCATTGAGAAGGCTACAAATGAGATGGCATGTCTCATGTATAGTGACCAGGACAGGCACCACAGAGAACAGCTGTGTCATCTCATTAAATAAATGTCTATGCAATTTTGTGCATAGACATTTCTTTTAGTGAAAACGCTATGACAATACAGAAACAAACAACTAAAATTAGAATTCAGCTCTGAAGTGTGTGTGTGTGTGTGTGTGTGTGTGTGTGTGTGTTACCAGTGACACTTCTATGCCTGTACTTGACAAACGCACAACAATTTTTAAATAACTACTTTTCTGAAAGAAACAAACACTACAAAGAAAATCAGTATGTCCTCAAAGACATAAAAGTAATTAAGTACAATTCACTCACTTTGAGCCACTATACATGGAAACAGTTCGGAGTTGCACATTGAATTTTTTTAGTTTTTTTAGTACATGGCCATTCTTTCCATGGCTATAAAAAAGAAGTTTAAATCACAACAATTATTTGTTCTGCGGTAAATAGAGATTTTTTTTTTAATATTACAACTCAAAGAAGTGCTTTCATGAATATCATTTATTTCTTATGTTTTATGGTCTATTTTTCAAAGATATTTGTTAATATTTATTTTGAGTATATTGCTTTTGCAGAAAATATTATAACATGATAGCACAATTGGTTCATTTTAACTGTAAATAAAGATACTATGTAAAAGTATTTTCAGAAAATAAAGAAAATTAAAATATTATGTGATGGAATACTTTCATGCAAAGGAAATAAAATAAGATTAAATTTCCATCAGTATGGTCATATACATTATGTGCAAACTCTATAAGTGTTATCAGTCATGTCAGAAAATAAAAAAAAAAACAAAAAAAATGTTATGTTACCCTGAATCATTATCTCAGCCCACACATGCATACACACACTCACCAAAAGACTGGTGATTACTATCTGAATGAAGATGGAAATGAGATATGCATGCCTCGCTTCTAATAATGTATTCAGTTATTAAATGACTCATTCAGTTCACAAAAAGGATTTTCTAAAGCTATTTTAAAATTATTTCCCATAGAAAATAAAATGTTCACTGAACTCTGTAGCTTCCATGTCTCAAAACTGCATTGAAAGTTACATTTTCTAAAAGAATTAATTGTTTGAAAATATAATTTAAGATAATTTTCAACAGCTAATACTCCAAGTAGTTATTAGGTAAATTGATGCAAATTATGAATTATAAAATGTTCATCTCGTGATGTACACATGAAGCTAATGCTGGATGATTCAGTAGCAGGCTTCCATGTGTAAAATCTGAAGACATAATCATTTATGGTAGCTAATGGGACATAAACTAAAGTACTATAGGAATTAACAGTTTTAATCAAAATCCGAACACAGTAGCTCACATAAATCATCCTATTATTGAAAGAACAGAGTTTCACTCCTGGGCATATACCCAGAAGATGCTCCAACATGTAATAAGGACACATGCTCGACTATGTTCATAGCAGCCTTATTTATAATAGCCAGAAACTGGAAACAACCCAGATGTCCCTCAACAGAGGAATGGATACAGAAGATGTGGTACATCTACACAATGAAGTACTACTCAGCTATTAAAAACAATGAATTTATGAAATTCTTAGGGAAATGGATGGATCTGGAGAATATCATCCTGAGTGAGGTAACCCAATCACAAAAGAACAGACATGGTATGCATTCTCTGATAAGTGGATATTAGCCCAGAAGATCAGAATACACGAAGTACAAAGCACAAACCACAAGAAACTCAAGAAGAAGAAAGACCAAAGTGTGATTACTCAGTTCCTTCTTAAAAGGGGGAACAAGGTACCCATGGAAGGAGTTGTAGAGACTAACTATGGAGCAGAGACTAAAGAAAGGACAATTAAGAGACTGCTCCACCTGGGAATCCTTCCCATATTCAATCATCAAATCTAGACACTATTGTGTATGCCAGCAAGTGCTGGATAACAGGAGCCTGATATAGCTGTCTCCTGAGAGGCTCTGACAGTGCCTGACTAATACAGAAGTAGAGGCTCACAGCCATCCATTGGACTAAGTACAGGGTCCCCAATGAAGGAGTTAGAGAAAGGATTCAAGGAGCTGAAGGGTTTGCAGCCCCTTAGAACGAACAACAATATGAATTAACTAGTACCCTCAGAGCTACCAGGGACTAAAACTCCAACCAAAGAGTACACATGGGGGGGACTCATGGCTCCAGCAGCATATGTAGCAGAGGATGGCCAAGTTGGTCATCAATAGGAGGAGAGGCCCTTGGCCCTGTGAAGGTTCTATGCCCCAGTACAGGGGAATGCCAGGGCCAGTAAGAAGGAGGGAGTGGGGTGGTGAGCAGGAGGAGGGGGAGGGAACAGGGGTTTATTTTAGTTTTTGCTTTTTTTCTTTTCTTTCCTTTTTCTTTCTTGCTTTCTTTCTTTCTTTTTTTTTTCTTTTTTTTCTTTTTTTTTTTTTTTTGGAGGGGAACCTGGGAATGAGATATTGTAAATAAAGAAAACATCTAATTGAAAAAAAAAAAAAAAAAAAAGAAAGAAGGAACAGGTTTTCAAAAACTGCAATTATTGGATAAGACTGGCAACCTGAATTTGATGCCTAGAAGCCATGTGAAGGTGAAAAAGGAGAAACTGTATACACAAAGTTGTTTTCTGACCTCTGCAAACAGGGCATAGTATATGAGCCCCTGTGAAGGCACACACACACACACACACACACACACACACACACACACACACACACGATGTTGCTGCTGCAGCTGCTGGTGATGGTGATGGTGATGCTGAGAATACTTTAATTGTAATCATTGTACTGGAGAGATAGATCAATTCTTACGAGGGGTCTCTGCATAGGTATTAGGGCTGAAGGTCAAGTCCTAACACTCGTGTTACAAGATGGATGCTGTGTAGATACCTCTCCCTCCATTCGTGAGGGACTCCAAAATAGAAGGGTCACTGAAGCCCACTAGTGTCAACCTAGTAACGAATGCATGAATCTCAGGCTCAGTGAGATAGCTTGGCTCAAAGGAATGGACAAAGAATTACAGAGGAGGACAATTAATGCCCTCTGCTGACTTCCACTCAGGCACACAGGCACGCATTCCTCATGCCTGTGTGTATATACCCCCAAGCACATGTGGGTATACACACAAGTAACTAATAAATCTTTAAAGGTATCCCTTTTTATTTTTTAATTTAATTAATTTTTATTGAAATAAAGTCTTCTCTCATAAAATACATCTCAATCACAATTTTCCTCCCTCCACTCCTCCCAGCTATCCCCTCTCCAATTTACCCCTGGATTCACTCCCCCTCCATCTCCCTTCAGAAAATAACAGCCTTCCACGATACAAAAAATCAAACACTGAAAGCAAAAATACAATAAGACAAGCCCTCACACTAAGGCTGGACATGACAATCCATCAGAAGGAAATGAATGCCAAGAGCAGGCAAAGGGTGAAAGGCATACCTGCCTCTACTGTTAGGATTCCCACAAAAATACCAAGCTAACAGCCACAACATATAAGCCAAGGACCTGGCACAGACCCCTACGTGTCCTGTGCTTGTGGCTGCAGTCTCTGTGAGCCTGCATGTGTGCTTCTTAGCTGATTCAGTGGGCCATGTTCTCCTGGTGTCCTCCATCCCCTCTGACTCCTAAATCTTTCTGCCCCTTCTTCTGAAGCAGTTTTCCAATCTTCAAGGGAGATAATGTGGATACAACACAGAGACCTCCAATTTAGACTCTCTCTCTTCTTAATGTCTGGCTGTGGGTCTCTGCACCTGCTTCCATCTGCTGCAGGAGGAAGCCAGTTTGACAACAATTGGACACCAAGGCACCAATCTACGAGTATAGCAGAATATCATTAAAAATCGTTTCATATTTTATTTTTAGAAGACTCACGATTGGCTCTACCCTTCGTTTCTGGGCTATCCAGTCTCTGGTACCTAGCAGTGTCAAGCATGGTCTCCCTTTCATGGTATGAGACTCAAGTTAAGCCAAACATCAATGGCCACTCCTACGAGTTTGGGGTCACCATTGCATGAGCACAACTTGCAGGCCGGAAGGATGGTAGGTCAAAGATTTTTGTGACTGGGTTGGTGTACAGGTTTCTCTTTTGGAAGCCCTCAGAGTATCTTCCTGCACCAGAGACTAGAATGTAGGGATGAAGGTTCCATGCAGGCATCAGCTCAGTGCCTCTCTGTCTTCATGGAACTGTGTGCATTTTGTCCTCAGCATTGAGGCCATGCTCTCAGTTTTCAGAGAACAATACTCTGTCCTAAGAGCAGCCTGGATCTTGTTCACCAATAGCCATTGGACCTTCTTGGCCAACAACTCAAGCAAACACAAGCCAATCCTGCCATCAGGAGCCTTGCCTGGCTACAAAAGACAGCCATTTCTAACCCCATGTTCCCCATTACTTGGAGCCCTCACTAGGATCACCCTCATAAATCCCAGGAAAGTGTACTAGGTTTCTATACTGTCTCCCAAGTGCCCCCAGTTCCAGCCATCTTCCTCTGCATTCCTTCCCTCCATCCCATCTCTCCAACCTAATCCCTCTTGCTTTAGTTCCCACCTGCAAAATCAGTTCCATTTTCCCTCCTGGTAGATCCATGTATTCCCTTAGATCCTTCCTCTTTACATAACTTCTCTGGATCTAAAGATTGTAGTTTGACTATCATTTACTTTAAACTTATGCACTTTTAACTAAATATATATCATATTTACCTTTCTGGATTTAGGTTATTTTACTCAGGATGATTGTTTTTCTCATTGCATCCATTTGACTGAAAATTTCATAATGACATTTTTTGTAACAGCTGAGTAATGTTCCAATGTATAAATGTACCACATTTTTAAATCTATTCTTCTGTTGAGAGACAGCTAGGTAGTTTTCAGTTTCTGGCTACTATGAATAGAGCCTCAACTAATACAGTTGAACAAGTATCCTTATGGTAGGATAGAATGTCCTTTATATGTGTGCTCAAAAGTAGTATATCTGGATCTTCAAGAATATTGATTCCCAGTTTTCTGAGGAAACACCATATTGATTTCCATGCCAGCTGTACACGTTTGCACTCCTGGCAGCAGTAGAGGAGTGTCCCCTTGCTCCACATCCTCAGCAGCATGCCCTGTCACTGTATTATTGATCTGAACCATTCTGACAGATGTAAGATGAAAAGTAGTTTTAATTAGAATTTCCTTGATGGTTAAGGATATTGAACATTTATTTAAATGTTTCTCAACCATTTGAGATTCCTCTATTGAGAATTCTGTTTAGATCTGTGCCCCATTTTTAGTTGGATTATGTGATTTGTTGATGCTGAGTTCTTGAGTTCTTCTGTTTTGGATACTAATCCTTTATTGGATATGGAGTTGATTAAAAAAAAAAACTTTTCTCCATTTTGTAGGCTGCTGTTTTGTCCAATTGATGGCTTTGGCTTACAGAAGCTTTTCAGTTTCATGAGATCTCACTTATTAACTGTTGTTTCTCTCAGCTCCTATTGAAGAACGCCATCCCCTGTGCTGATATACTCAAGGCTCTTTCCCACTTTCTGTTTTATCAGGTTCAGTGTATCTGGTTTTATGTTGAGGCCTTTGAACCATTTGGACTTGGATTTTGTGCAGGGTGAAAAGTATGGATCTATTTGTACTCTTGTATATCTACATCTGGTTTAACCATCAGCATTTGTTGAAGATGCCCTCTGGGTTTTTACGCAGTGTATATTTCTGGTGGGTTTCATGCACTCACTTTTGAATGTTGAACTATCCCTGCATCTTCAGGATGAAGTTTACTTGATTGTGGTAGATGACCTTTTTGATATCTTCTTGAATTCAGTTTGGAAACAATTTGCTGAGCATTTTTGCATTGGTGCTTACAAGGGGAATTAGACTGTAATTCTCTTTCTGTGTTGAATCTTTATGTGGTTTGGATATCAGGATAACTGTGGCCCCATAAAATGAACTGAACAATGTTTCTTCTGTTCCTATTACATAAAGTAATTTGAGGAATATTGGCATGAATTCTTATTTGAAAGTGTGATAGAATTCTGCACTATAGCCATCTGCTCCTGTTCTCTTTTGGTTGGAAGACTTTTTAATGACTATTTCTATTTCACTAGGGGTCATAGGTCTATTTAAATTGTTTATATGCTCTTGATTTAACTTTGGTAAATGATACCTATCAAGAAAACTATCCATTTCTTTTAGACTTTCAATTTGGTGGAGTACAATTTTAAAGTATTCCCTTATGATTTTCTGGATTTCCTCTGTATCTGTTATGTCCCACCATTTTGTTTCTGATTTTGATAATTTGAATATTCTCCCTCTCTGCATTTTAGTTAGTTTAAATAAGGGTTTGCCCATGTAGTTGATTTTCTCAAAGAACCAATTTTTTATTTCATTGATTATTTATATTTTTCTGATTTTCTATTTTATTGACTTCAGCCCTCAGTTTGAATATTTCTTGCCATGTACTCCTCTTGTTTGTGCTTATTATTTTTTTTTTTT
>JADRCD010217199.1:0-25000 GCA_019843815.1 Montemys delectorum
CTGCCAAGTTCTGGTTCCATAGGAGCAAAGTGGAAGAAGAAAGGAAACCGCATGCAGTTTTCCTGACTGACCGTCAAAGTGACTGAAGTCATTCCTCCCTAAGACACTCCATAGTCAAAGGCAGCATGGGAGTTGCCCTTGGTGTTAAGTGGGTGTATTTAAGATTGGCTAATGCTGTTTGTTTTAACCCTCCTAGGAACTTTTCAGAAAAGTTCGAAGTATCTTAAATAAACTGACACCACAGATGTTCAACCAGCTGATGAAGCAAGTGTCGGCACTTACCGTGGACACGGAGGAGCGGCTAAAGGGGGTCATCGACCTGGTCTTTGAGAAGGCTATCGATGAGCCCAGCTTCTCTGTGGCATATGCAAACATGTGTCGGTGCCTAGTAACGGTAAGAAGAGAGTCACCAAGAGGTATACTCCCCCTACTGTAGTCCTCCTAGTGTCATTGCAATGCAAAGGGGAGAATGTATTGCTAGCCCTGGTGTACCTGTCCTCTCTGATAGAAAAGAGTTCTGCAAAAATAATGTCTGTTCCCACCTCTGGTGGTATATGGAGACTTGCTTGAAATGGGTGCAGGCATATGGTTTCCTTCAACCTGGCAAATACTGAGTGAGGATTAAGTTAGTAATGTTGGACTAGATCACAGGCAACAATTTTACTGTGGAGAGTCATCGTATAGAACTAGAGCAGGTACTAACTTTAACATAAACTAAATTTAAAATTAAATTAACTGTTCTAATTCTGGCCTCTGAAGCTGAAAAGATAGTTGTCTTATCATCAAAACTGTTCAAAATCTAATTGTTTCCTCTCTTGCTAGACATAGTAACTCACACCTTCAGTCCTGGCACTTAGGAGCATGATCTATGAGCATTCAGACCTGCCTAGGATCTCTTTTTTGTTTTTGTTTTTGTTTTTGTTTTTTCAAGACAGGGTTTCTCTGTGTAGCCCTGGCTGTCCTGGAACTCACTCTGTAGACCAGGATGGCCACAAACTCAGAAATCCACCTGCCTCTGCCTCCCAAGTGCTGAGATTTAAGGCGTGTGCCACCACCGCCCGGCCCTGCCTAGGATCTCAGCAACAAGTAAAAGCATCTAAAGCAATAAGCATTGACTTAACCCATAGCATATATATGAACATACATGCACATGAATACGATTAAGTCTTATTTAAAATAAGAAAAGCAAATGAATACACTGTTAACAGCATTGCAAGTGTAACATTCCTGCTTAGACACTCATCCACCTGCTGGTTGATGTGGGTGGCCCTGAGTTCTGTAAGAAAGCAGGCTGAACAAGCAGTAGGAAGCAAGCCAGTAAGCAGCACCCCTCCAAGGCTTTCAGGTTTCTGCTTGAATTTCTGCCCTCACTGCTTTTAACTGGAAATGAGATGAAGCCTTTCTGTCCTAAAGTGCTTTTGGCCATGGTTTTTATCCCTAACTAATATTAACCCTAACTAAGACAAAAGGTAAAGAATTTGAGGAGGTGGTGTAAAGCAGGCCTATAATCCCAACAGGAACATGAGAAGGAAGGCCAAGGTCCTCAGCTGTATAGCTTGGAGTACTTGGGAATACCTGTCTCAAAAAGTCAGGAGGGTAAAACAAAAGCTGGAAAACCTCTTCCCACGTCCCATGGGACGCCCCCTGTGTCTTGTCTGTGTGGCAGGAGCGTGAGTCTGGGCATCATGAAGGAAGCTCTGAGGAGGTTGAAGCATCTGGGACAGGTGTGGGGAAGTGAGAGAGTGATGAGAGTGATGGGCTTCGAGTGGTCAGGCTCCGCCATGATGGCTGGAAAGAAGGCAGGCGTGAGGCCACACACCTGTGATCCCAGCTCTGGGAAAGCTGACCAGATGGTCAGGAATTGGGGCCAATCTGGTCTAACAGATCAAACATCTGCCTCGGACAGTAGAATGTGGCCGGAGTGAACTGGGTGAGGAAGCATGTACCGCTTGCACAGTGAACCGAAGCAGCATCCAGCTTTTGAAAATGAGTGCTCCATTTGGAGTTTTGCAGGTCTCCTTCTGTGTGTGTCTCTGCGTGAGTCCAGTAAAGATATGCACAGTATACGTAGCCTGCTATATACACTGGCCATGGAGAGAAGATGGCAGTAGGTTGAAGGAGCTACATTCGAACAATCACAGTGATATCCCAAATGCTGGGATTGAGGCCTTTGCCAATTAACATGTGCCATCCTTGGTCACTGTCTCTGGGCCCTGGTGTGATAGTAGGGTGGCCCTGTCTGTACTGTGATGGCATTGCTGTTCTTTTCCTGGGCTGACATCAGGGTTACGGTAGCTTTTCTGCACTTTTTTTTTTCTAAACTGTAGGTACTGATTTTCCCTGCTTCAAAGCTCCTGTTTGCTGCTGCTTGCTGGCCTCTGGGCTGGGTAGACGACACAGTAGCTGAGCTTTGCTGCATCATAGGGACACACTGTTGGGTGCTCCACACTATCACCTGTCTGTCTGCCACTTTCTCCAGCCCTTCAGTTTTGATCAGGTGTCCACATCCATTTAGTTGATAAGATTAATTCTCTCAATTAATCTTGATAGCATATCTAATCCCAGCACATGGGAGACAGGGTTAGAGGCAGGAGGATCAGGAGTTCAAGATCATCCTTTATAGTGAGGTCAAGGCCAACCAGAGCTGCCAAAGCTTCTATCTCAAAAATAAATGGGGCTGGAGAAATGGCTCATAGGTTGAACACACTGACTGCGCTTCTAGATGTCCTGAGTTCGAATTCCCAGCACCCACATGGTGGCTCCCACCCATCTGTAGTGGGATCTTGGTGCCCTCTTCTGGTGTGTAGTCAGAACCCTGTACATAATAAATAAACCAATCAGTCAATCAAACAGCATGACACTGAGTATTTGGTTAGTGCTTCATCCCTGATTCCTTCAAACCAAGGAAGAAGGGTGGAATAGAGAGGTGCCTCATGCCTGTCACCCCAGCACTGAGGAGCCAGAGGCAGTAGAACTCCAAATTTGAGGCCAACTTGATTTCTATAATGAGATCCAGGCCTGCCTAGGCAGTATATTAATTTGAAAAGTGTTGGCTCCTCTTTCTGAGTCCAGAAAAGCCCCTTTTCCATATGATACAGTAACTGAGTAGGAGAATTTCCTGTTTTCTTAGAATGGAGGCTACATTCTGCTGTCAGAATCCAAGGGAGGGTGAGATGGCTCAGTGGATAGAGGTGGCTTGCTGCACAGCCTTGATGACCTGAGACTGATCCCCATACCCCGAGTAGACATCGAGAATCCTCATGGGTACACCAAGTGTGTGTGCACACACACCCCTCACATAAATACAGTAATAATATGGTTTGACCAAAGGGGTGACCTTCCACAGTTGGAAAGTGGTCTGTGGAGGTACCCACCGTGCTAAGAGCAGAGTCCACCTCAGCTTGCCATCTGTCCACCGAAGACAGGAGGTGTGGTGTCTTTTCTGTGTGAGAGACAAAACAACTTTCTCTTGCATTGTGTAGAAGACTCAGGCTATATCTTTTAGAATGTTTACCTGTGTGTGTGTCTGCATTAAGTAATCTGGCTGCCTTTGTACTTCTTGTTCTCTGAATGCAGCTGAAGGTGCCCATGGCAGACAAGCCTGGCAACACAGTGAATTTCCGGAAGCTGCTGCTTAACCGCTGCCAGAAGGAGTTTGAAAAAGATAAGGCAGACGATGACGTCTTTGAGAAGAAGCAGAAAGAACTGGAAGCTGCCAGTGCTGTAAGAACTTCTTGACATGAAGTACTGTAAGAGTTGTCATACAGCTAGCTATGGCACCTGCAAAGGGACCTGGTGTGTTTGCCTAGTGCGTGCCTGCATGTGTGCATGCATGTAGAGGTGTCTTGTATTGGTATCATTGAAAATGTTTTAGTCCTGTGTTAGAGGCGCTCACCTCCACAGCAAACGCCAGCCTAACACTGGGCTTCAGAGAGGCTGCTGGGTTCACAAATCTGGAAGGGTGCACACTTTGGTGTGTAGGTCGGTTTTTTTTTTGTTTTGTTTTTTTTGTTTTTTGTTTGTTTGTTTGTTTTTTGTTTGTTTTTTTTTTTTTGAAGAGTTAGGCTCGTTGATCCATGTCAGAGCATTTGAGCCCAGAAGGAGTAAGGCCCTGTAATCTCAGATGTTCTCACCCCCTTTTTACACAACAGCCAGAGGAAAGGACAAGGCTTCACGATGAACTGGAAGAAGCCAAGGACAAAGCCCGGCGGAGATCCATCGGCAACATCAAGTTCATTGGAGAACTCTTTAAACTCAAAATGCTGACAGAGGCCATCATGCATGATTGTGTGGTGAAACTGCTGAAGAACCATGATGAAGAGTCCCTGGAGTGCCTGTGTCGCCTGCTCACCACCATCGGCAAAGACCTGGACTTTGAGAAAGCAAAGGTACCAAGCAGAGACTCTGAAGACTCCCCCAGGGAGCCTTCCCCCATCCATCCGAGCAGTCTGTGTGCAGGCTCCTCCCACCCTCCTCACTGCACGCGTGACTG
This sequence comes from Montemys delectorum, assembly GCA_019843815.1. Lineage (NCBI taxonomy): Eukaryota > Metazoa > Chordata > Mammalia > Rodentia > Muridae > Montemys > Montemys delectorum. Next base: position 4,493 of record JADRCD010217199.1, read on the forward strand.
ACAGTGCTCCTCACTTCACTGTGTTAACTCTAAGGGGAGGTGCTCCCTAGTCACGTGCAGGTCAGTCATCTTGCAGACTAGGTTAGTTGGTCCTTCTCTCTCATAACCACTTTATAGGTTATAAGCAGAAGCCAGGTTAGAAATGGACCAGGCCTGAAAAAGAGGAAAGAAAAGCTAGTGGGACTGTTCATTATGTGTACATCACTTTGCCCACTTCAGGTCACAGTTTTTGTTTTGCTTTGTTATTTGAGATAGGCTCTCACTATGTATCTCTGGCTGTCCTAGAACTCACTATGTAGACTTGATTAGCTTTGAACTCACAAAGATCTGCCTGCCTCTGCTCCTGAGTGCTGGGGTTAAATGCATGGGACATCATGCCCAGTTCTCACTTGCTTCTTAAAATTTATACATTGCTACCTAACCATTGTATAGGAAGCTATAAAGACATAGTCTGGCACTGTACAAATAAAGGAAACACATTAGAAATGCTTCAAAGACATAATGTCAAATATGAGTCACCTAGGGTTATGTTTGTATGTGACAGAAATTCCCAAATCCCACTGACTGTACAAGACTGGGGTTATTGCCGTCTGTATAACCAGAGTGCAGAGGGAAGGCCTTCCAGCTTTCTGGCATCTTACATCTTACTCTGCTTTCATTAATTTTAGCAGAGATCCTAGGAAATGGAGCAAAGGACGGAGTGCTGTCTCTTTCAGAGCTGCTGTGTAACGTGCTAGGAGTCTAGCAAGGATGCTCTCAGTAGATGGTGCTTGTATTCTCCGTTAAATGCCATTACTAGGGACAGGGAAATAGTTGAATGGTTACAGGTGCTTGCTTTCCAAGCCTGTCAACCTGAGTTAGATCCTTGGGATCCATATGGTGTCCACGTGTGGACACATACAGACACAGTACAGTAGTAATAAATTTTCACCAGTGCTTCTAGCCAAATGTACTGGGTACCTTAGAGTGGTCCATTACACATTCGTGATTATTCCAGCACTCAGAAGACTGTGGCAGCCTAGACTGCAGAGTAAGACCCTTTATAATAAAGACAAAAAGCAAAAGTACATGAAAAAAGAGAAAATTGAATTTCTTAACCAGAAATCATGGTGGTTTTCTTATTTGCAGCCACGCATGGACCAGTACTTTAACCAGATGGAGAAAATCGTCAAAGAAAGAAAAACTTCGTCTAGGATTCGGTTCATGCTTCAGGATGTAATCGACCTCAGGCTGGTAAGTTAAGTTAGGCTCCTGTCAGTGCATACCCTGACCGGAGACCATTGGGGAAGCGGAGGGTTTCTCTCTGCTTACAGCTTTACAGTACAGTCTGTGGTCAAAGGAAGTCAGGGCAGGAGCCTGGAGGCAGGAACTGAAGAGGAGACCGTGAAGGAGTGCTGCTTGTTGGCTTGCTCAGCCTGCTTTTTACACAGCTGAGGAGCCCCTGCTCAGGGCACAGAGCACACGCATTAATGAAGGAAATGTGTGCAGTCAGTCTGGGTGGAGGCATGCTCTCAATTGAGAGTTTCCTTCTGGACAACTCTAGCTTGTGTCAAGGTGACATAAAGGGGTTCTGGGGGAGATCTAATAGACTCAAATGAAGAAGTCGGTGGTGTGTGTGGGTGGCAAGGTGTCTTGCTTTATGCTGAGGATAAGGTAACAGGAAGAAGTCTTGTCCTTTTCCAGTTACCACACCACACTGCAGCTCTGACATGGGTCGTCTGAGTTCAGTGCTGGTCAGTGAGACTCAGGCTTTCCAAACTGAACAGCTGGGGTCTCCTCCACAGTGACCATGTTGAACTCATCAGCCATGTGTTTGATTTCTACAATGATGCTGTTGCTATCCACAGTGGAAAGTATATGCTTTTTCCTTTTTGGGGGTCAGGGGGCATATTACCAGGTTTCTCTGTGTAGCCCTGGCTGTCCTGCAACTTAGTCTGTAGAACTAATTTCATGACCTCACATTTCATGGAGATCTGCCTTCCCCTGCCTCCTGAGTGCTGGGACTAAAAATGTGTACCACACTGCCCAGCCAAAGTATAGGCTTTTAATTTATTTTCATTTGGAAAATTATATTGTTGTTTCTTGTGTGTGGTGCGTAGAACCAAATGCAGAACCTTGCACATGGTTGGCGTTCACCTACCCTAGACACATGACCCTTTATGGGTAGTTCTGTGTGACTTGACTCTTAGCTTTGTTCTGTTCTCATAGTGTAATTGGGTATCCCGAAGAGCAGATCAGGGGCCAAAAACTATCGAGCAGATTCACAAAGAGGCCAAAATAGAAGAACAAGAGGAGCAAAGGAAAGTCCAGCAGCTAATGACCAAGGAGAAGAGAAGACCAGGTGAGGCAGAGGCTGGAGTGGGGTACAGGGTGCTGGGTCTGTTAGGTAAGTGCCGCAAATGAGGTCACAAAGGTGGTTGTCAGGCAACACCAGGACACCCGAGACTAACTATGGAATAAGAGAGTGCACAGTGGAAATGTGTGTCGAATTGCGCAAAGCGAGGCATTTGCAGGCTAACAGTGAGCATCTTCCTCCACACTGAGCAAGGTAAGAGAAGCAAGTGAAAATAGCTCTTTTAAAACTGATGGCTTGACCCGTCCAGGACACATTGTCCAGTGAATGCATGGGGTATCCTCAGTTGAGATGTATTCTCCATTATTGGTTGTAAAAATTTAGACCTAGAAATTATATGAAAGGAACTGGAAAGATGGCTCAGAGATTAAGGACACCAGTTTACTTTTCCAGAGGACTCTGGTTCAATTCCCAACACTTTGATGGCAGCTCACAACTGTCTATAAGATCAGTTCCAGGGAATCTGAGACCATCACAAGATATACTTGCAGGCAAAACACTGATGCACATTTTAAAAAAACCTACAAAGAGGAATCATCAGAAAGGAAAGGGAAGGAAAGGGAAGGGAAGGAAAGGAAAGGAAAGGAAAGGGAAGGGAAGGAAGAAAGGGAGGGAAGAAGGAAGGAAGGAGGGGAGGAAGGAAGGAAGGAAGGAAGGAAGGAAGGAAGGAAGGAAGGAAGGAAGGGGAGAGAGGGGAAGAGGGAGACGTCTTTATGGGAAGGAGTCCTGAGCTGGCTGAGTGGCTGGGGTTTGAAAGGACTTCACTCAAGTAGTGCAGAGTGAGCAGTCCTGATTGGGTGTCATTTCATGGTTTGGATGGGTGGTGCTTGCTGGAAGAACTGAGATCAAACACTTAGTGTTTTGACTTCTGCCAGTCTTAAGTGTGCAGTGACAGGCACCCAGGAATGCCAGTCACATCACAGGGTCATGTGCTGGGAGCAGTAAACAAACACTGAAGTATAATATATCATTTATCCAACTTTATTCCAGGGCACAGTTTAGAAGAGAGAAATATGGGGAATTTGAGGTTTAAAGAAGAGAGGCTGCAATTTTTTTGAGACTTTTTTATTACGTGGCATGTCATGGAGGTCAGAGAACAATTTGAAGGAGCCTGTTTTCTCCTCCTACCATGTTTGTCCTAGGATCAAACTCAGGTCATCAGGCCTGACAGCAACTGCTTCTGCCTGCTGAGCCATCTCAGCATCCCAGAGGTTTTTAAGCAGGAAGATTGGAGAGCCTTTTCTTGTTGGTGCTGGTGAGCCAGCCTGAAACAGGTGAGGGTGGGAAGTCCTGTGCACATCTTTGGAAGGAGGGATTTGGACAGAGCGAAGAGGGAACACAGAGGCCCTGCAGCAGTGCCATCTGTAGTTAAAGCTCTGTGCCTGTATGGAAAGGGTCACGCCAAAAGGGGGACAGAGGCAGAGGGGACCAGAGTCCTGAGAGCTCAGCCCTGAGGTAATTTGAATTTTTCTTACTGAGATGATAACAACTCCATGTGCTTCAGAAGAAAGGCAGGATGTTTGCACCATGTAGAACCACACCAAGGCCTCCACATAGAGCACAGGCCAGAGGCCACAGGCCAGGCCCTTACCCCAGGCTGGAAAGCTTAAGTAGAGCTGCTGAGGTTGAACTCAGCAACTTGAAAAGGCTCCATCCTGCAGTGTATTGATTTTATTTATTAGTTTTATCTTTTGTTTTTGTGGCAGAGTCTTACCGTGTGTCTATGGCTAGCCTGGAACTCACTGTATAGTCAGGTTGGCCTAGAATTTCTCATCCTTGTGCTTCTGCCTCCCAAACTCTGGGTTGATGGGTATGTGTGACCATACCTGGCTTTGCATATATTTTAAAAGTAGGTCTGTCAAGATCTGACAGTTAGATATGAAATTTGGGAGAAAGAGAAGCCAGGACTTCCTCCCGAGCGCCTGAGGCTTAGACAGAGGACCACACGTTCCTCAGAAGGGTTGATTTAGATCGTGAAGGCCATCCTGCTCTGCCCAAGGTGTAGATGCAGCCTCCATTAACCCTGCAGATCCCAGTCTCAGAGCCACTTCAGCCAATACCCACTAATCACTTGTGTCTGTTGTTTTGTCTAAGTAATGTTTATTGAGAGCCAGAGCGCTTGGGCTTAGAGACTCCCTGCCAGCACCCATGCGAATGTAGCCAGCCCCGTCTGCTCTGCACAGGAAGACTCTGTCTCAAGAAAACTAAGAAAACTCCTTTTACTAGGCCTGCCATTAGTGTTTTAACATTCTGTTTGTTATCTCCTTGTTTTGATGGCATTCCTCAGTTAACAGTATTCTCACTCAGTGACAAGCTGTCATGAGAGGCAGTGAGACACTGCCACACTCTCTCCTCCCCACAGGCGTCCAAAGAGTGGATGAAGGTGGGTGGAATACTGTACAAGGGGCTAAGAACAGTCGTGTACTGGACCCCTCCAAGTTTTTGAAAATCACTAAGGTGAGTATTATAGAAGAATCTACAAAGCTTGGTGCCTTCCTGTTATCCCAGGACTTAGGAGGTAGAGGCAGGAGAATCAGAAATTTACGCTTACCCTCAGCTACATCGCATGTTTAAAGCCAGCCTAGGCTATCTGAGACCCTGTCCTCACCAACCCGGATGGGTGGCTGGGTGTTGAAAATTTAAAACACACACTTACAGAGCCAAATGTGGCAGCACACACCTATAATTAGCACTTGGTTAATTAGTTAGGAAATTGTGGTAGGAGGATTGCTGTGACCAGCCATGGCTACATAAACTGACAAAGCAATTTGCACCTAATTGGGCATTGTGGTATAAGAAGAATCATTTGGGTCTGGAGAGATGGCTCAGCGGTTAAGAGCACTGACTGCTCTTCCAGAGGACCTGAGTTCAATTCCCAGCAACCACATAGTGGCTCACAACCATCTGTAACAGGATCTGACATGCTGGGCAGTAGTGGTGCACGCCTTTGATCCCAGCACTTGGGAGGCAGAGGCAGGCGGATTTCTGAGTTCAAGACCAGCCTGGTCTACAGAGTGAGTTCCAGGACAGCCAGGGCTACACAGAGAAACCCTGTCTCAAAAAACAAAAACAAACAAAACAAAAACAAAAAAAAACAGGATCCAACGCCCTTTTCTAGTGTGTCTGAAAACAGAGACAGTGTACTCTCATACATAAAATAAATACTAAAAAAAAAAAGAATGACTTGAAGCTGTGTATTTTGTTGAGCATGTTAGTAAGACATTCTGTGCAGAAGACCTGAGCTTACCCTGGAAACCAGAGTGGCCTTCATACTGTTCTGTGGAGACTTGAGAAAAGGTTAAAAAGCCCAGGGGTCTCATCTTAATGAGCACAGCTCCAGCTTACAGTTGCTTGTTTTATTTTTGAGGCAAGGTACCCTTGCTGGCCTGGAATCTGCTATGTAAACCAGACTGGCCTAGAACTTGGCCTTCCAATGCTTGTGCCACCTTGCCCTGCTAAATTCATGTCTTTAAACTGAAACTTTGTTGCTAAAGTTGGTTCCATGGCACTGAAGAAAGCCACTTTTTTATAGCCCACCATTGACGAGAAGATCCAGCTGGTTCCTAAGGCCCAGCTGGGCAGCTGGGGCAAAGGCAGCAGCGGTGGAGCAAAGGCGAGCGAGACCGGTGAGTGTGGAGGCCCGGTGCTGGCCAGTTGCTCTGTAGTGCTGGTGCTCTGCAGTGCCCTCCCTGGGTCTGGAATTGTGCTAGGAAAAGGCTACAGACTCATCTGCCTGGAACTGCTAAGCCACTCTCAGTGCTCCTCAGTCACCTGACACAGACACTTCCCTTTCTATAGGGCTCTTTCAACATTTAATTCTTCTGTAAATTCTTTTAGATTTATTTTATCAGTATGTCTGTTTTGCTTGGATCTTTGTATGTACAGCACATGCATGTTTCTTGCCTACAAGGTCCGAAGAAGTTCTCAAATTTGGGATCTAGAGTTACAGATGGTTATGAGCTACCATGTGGGTGCTGAGAATTATGGAGGGTCTAATCACTGAGCCTTCTATGTGTTTACTTTGTTTTGTTTTGTTTTTTTGAGACAGGGGTTCTCTGTGTAACATTGCCTGGCTGTCCTGGACTTAAGAGATCCATCTGCCTCTGCCTCCTTTTTTTTTTAATTGGAGACAGGGGGTTCTCTGTGTAGCCCTGGCTGTCTTGGAACTCACTCTGTAGACCAGGCTGGCCTTGAACTCACACAAAGTAATCCACCTGCCTCTGAAGTTTTGAGATTAGAGACATATCCTTCCATACCAGGCCTCAGATGTGGGAATCCATGCTCATGCCTACCTGAGCTACATAGCAAGGCACAATCTTCAGAAAACTAGTTTGTAGCTAGGTGTGGTGGTTCACATCTATAATGCTAACACTCCGGAGGCTGGGGCAGAAAAACTGCCATATGAGATACCTAGGCAACATAGTAAGGACCAGTGTAGCCAGAGGTATGAGCCAGCAAGACCCTGTTTCAAAAACAGAAACAAAAAGGCTAGGTGTGTGGCTTCGAGAGAGTGCTTCCCTGGTGTGCACGAGGCTTGAGTTTTGGACTAAGAATGAGTGTAGTTTCTGATGTTTGTCATGTAGACATCTACATCTGATGTAGATGACACAATATCATCTACGAAACTCACATTTCCTGCCCTAACTGAAGAGCTGCCGGTCTCCGATGGCCGTTAAGGGAGGAAGTTTATTGTCTTTAAAGAGTGTGGCCCTGGTAGGTCTGTCGTGAGCTGACTGAAGGCTCCGTACCTTTGAGCAGCACAGGTTGGACTTGGTAGAGTTTGGGGTTTTTTGTTGTTTGTTTGTTTGTTTGTTTGTTTGTTTGTTTGTTTTAATGACAAGTTTAGAGGGGTTGGAAGTGGGTCTAGGAGAAGAAGTTTTGGGGGATGAGTTGGGGGTAGTTGTGATTAAAATACATAATATTAAATTCTTTTAAAAATTAGTAAAAATACTTCTTAAATTTCAAACTCGAGAACACACAATCTAATTGCAAAATAATATGCAAAAAAACCTCACAATGTTTTTAGTAAGGTTGTTGTTTGTCTTGGTCCAAATTCATGCCTTCAGCACGTGACCAAATTAGAAGAAGCCTGAACCATCACAAACATATCTTGAAAACTAAAGAAACCAAATGGTCCAAAGGAAAATGAAGAAATTTCAACGGTGGTTTTTTGGTTTTTCGAGACAGGGTTTTTCTGTGTAGTCCTGGCTGTCCTGGAACTCACTCTGTAGACCAGGCTGGCCTTGAACTCGGAAATCCACCTGCCTCTGCCTCCCAAGTGCTGGGATTAAAGGCGTGCCCCACCACCGCCTGTCAAGGATGTTTCTTAAACTTAAGATTCTAGTGTTTACTTGGTTCATTTGCATGTTTGCATATTTCCCATAAATCCCAGCATTCTGTTGGGTAGCTTTGGTTACTGCCTTGGCACAGTTCCCTTCGCTGCTTACCACACCTGGTTTGGGTTTTTGTGCTTGGTTGGTTGGTGTGTGACTGCATTCCGTGTAGCCCAAGCTGACCTGAAATCATTGTATACCTGAGTATGATCTTGAATTCCTTGTATCTGCCTCTAAAGTTCTGAGATTTACGGGGTTGCCTCCACACCTGGCTGAATATGTTTTTAAGGACATAAATTTGTGGTGAACAGAAGTTTATATGCCTTTTTTATATGCTGATACCCTATAATGTACTTGTCAGAATATGATAGATGTCAGGTGTCCTTGTTAGAAATGACTGCCTAAGCCATACTCCCTCCCCCACTGAGTGCCTCCTCTCGGCTGATGTTGGGAGCTAAGCAGGTCTGGGCCTGGTTAGCACCTGGATGGGAGGAATGACTGGGTCGTTGAGCTTCTAACCTTTCTTGGCTCTCTTTCTTGATAAACTGTCTCTGTTTACACTTTATATAATAAAGTTATTGCTCTCAGGGCTGGGTATGCAGCTCAGTTGGTAGAGTTTCTGCTTAGTGTGCACAATGCCGTAGGCTTGAGCCTTAGTAACTCAGGAAGCGGGGATGGTGGAGAAAGTGTGGGATCCCAGCATTCAGAAGATGGAGTCGTCAGGATCTGAAGACTACATAGTGAGTTCCAGACTGGCCTTGCCTATATGAGATCTTATCAAAAAAAAGAACAGGGGTGGAGGGTGGAGGTGGAGTTTACCTGTTGTCCCTCCTACTTGGGAACCAGTCTAACCCAGCAGTCAGGGCCAACCTGAACAACATAGACCTGTTTCCAATTTTAGAAGGAACGAAATTCCTGGTCTTGTTTCTTATTCCCAGAAGGCAGGAAAACAAGTATTTGCATATTAACCATGTAATTTGTATTTTCTTTCTAAATCTACAACACCTATAGATGCCTTACGGTCAAGTGCTTCCAGTTTAAATAGATTCTCTCCTCTGCAACCTCCAGCACCTTCAGGGTCCCCGTCAGCCACACCTTTAGAGTTTGATTCCCGACGGGCATTAACCAGGTGAGCATTGCTTTCATGTTTTTGATAGCTGTCCTGCCTGCTAGCTCTGTCTCCCTAACACTCACACACATTCTCTCCCTCCCTCCACCTCGATCTCCCTCTAACACATGTGACTTACGATGATAATTCTGACATGCATTCTTGTCATCCCTAGAGAAAGAACTGGTCCTGGAAATCATTAGGTTGTCAGCAAGCAACTTTACCTGCTGAGCCATCTCACCATCCCCCACTTCGTGTCTTTTTGTTAATTCTTGTATATTCTTTGGTGGTTTCATATATGAATACAGTATATTTAGTTCATATTCACTTCCCTATAAATCCTCTAGACCCTTCCATGTCTTCCTTCCAACTTTATACACTATAACTTTTATTTATGCACATATATATGTGTATATATGTACATATATATCTATGTATATACATATACATACATACAAAACTGGAGGTTAAAGCTGCCCACATGCTGTCTGATGTGGGGCATGCACTGGACTGTGACAGCAGAGCATGGCTCACATACTAGAGAAAGGGGACTGCCTAGCAGCATCTGTCGCCTGGCTGAAGCTTCTCACACTTGAATTTATTACTATTTATTTTCTGTGCATTGATGTTTTGTCTGCATGTTTGTCTGTGTGAGAGTATCAGATCTTGGATATTGGAGTTACAGAGAGTTGGGCTGGCATGTGGGTGCTGTGAGCTGAGTCCTCTAGTTGGGCTGTCAGTGCTTTTAGCCACTGGGCCATCTCTAGCCCCTCACACTTGAGTTTTTAAAGAATACTTTTGATCCACGAAAAACAAACCTGCCTTCCTGTGTATATAAGATCTACTGAATGTTTTTAAGTTACAAAATCAAAGACTACACACAGAAAATAAAGTCTTAAGTAGTATCCTTTTTCCTCTTAAAGGTAAAATTAAAATATCTTAGTTAGTATTCCTTTGGAAGCTCAGATTTTTGCCTGTTCTGAGTATGAGTATACTGTGAGATAGGCTGCTGAAATGGATCAGCTGGTCTGGTGCTTTCCAATCAAGGGTGGCCTTGCAAAGAGAAAGATTTAAAATAGATGTAGAAACTGTTTGTTGGTAACGCTTTGTGTTGTATGAAGCAGGACATTGGCTTCTGAAGCATGTTGTTTATCTTTTTAGTCGTGGGAGCATGGGCAGGGAGAAGAGCGACAAGCCACTTCCAGCTGGAACAGCCCGTCCCAACACGTTCCTGAGGGGCAGCAGCAAAGACCTGCTGGACAACCAGTCTCAGGAAGAGCAGCGCAGAGAGATGCTGGAAACCGTGAAACAGCTGACAGGAGGCGTGGATGCTGAGCGGGTCAGCGCTGAGGCCGACCGAAGCAAAACGAGGGAGCTAGGTGAGAGGGCTCTGGGATGCAACACAGACCTACTGTTGCCTTTAAATTCAGAAGCAAAATACAGGGGCAGGACTGCAGAGGTGATTCAGTAGTTAAAAACACTGGCTTTGCATCCAGACGATCCATATTCAGTTCCCACACCCTCTTCTGATCTCTGATCACACAGCACTCATGTGCGAAAGGTACAATAGTCATTCACATAAACAAAAAAATAAGTAGTAAAACTTCCAAGACTGTTGATGAGTAAAATTCTGGACTCACCCCTGAGAGCATCCACCAAAGCATTGTCACTGGGTGCCACTGTTGTCTCTGCAGAGCAGCCTTCCCTGCCTGCCATGCCAGGATGGCAGGGTCCTTTTTCTTCATATTCAGTATTCTGAGTTTCTCACAAGTCCTTTCACTACCTGGTCCAGTGCTCATTGGAGTGTCCCTGTGTTTTAAAGCTGTGGGGCTCTGATAGGGCTCACATGATCCCTGCCTAACAAAGAGCAGGTCTCAGCCGGTCTTCTGCAGCCTGATCTTTCTAATCACCTTTGAGGAGTTTGTTTATATTTAGGGTTCATGTGCTGGAAATCTACAGTGGTGGCACAGTAACAGTTCCCTTGTGTCTTTAGTTTGGGCTCTAGCTTTTTATTGATTCATGTACACCCTGTCCAGTTCTTTCTTAGAAGAAGAAATTGAGGGCTGATGAGATGGCTCAGCGAGGAAGAGCACTGACTGCTCTTTGGAAGGTCATGAGTTCAAATCCCAGCAACCACATGGTGGCTCACAACCACCCATAATGAGATCTGATGCCCTCTTCTGGGGTGTCTGAAGACAGCTATACTGCACTTATATAATAAATACATAAATCTTTAAAAAAAAGAAGAAAAAATTGAGAGTTAATGTGCAGAAACACTTGGAACAGAAGCTGGTAGATAATTGATTTTGAATCATCTTAGAGGTTATGATGACAGGTAGAGATGAGATAGGTTTCCAGGATGGAAGAGGTGGGAAGCATAGGGGAGCAGGGCAGCAGGAGCGACCAGGCAGTGTTTACACAGGTGCTACACTGGGCCAGTGTAGTCAGTACTCTGTCAAGTACCCATGTCAGTACCCCTGTGTGTTCTTTGTGTGCTCATCCTTTGAACAGTTACAGGGAAATCAAAATATGGAAACTGCCAAGCTGTGGCTCTAAAGGTTCAAAATATCCCTAACTCCTGTTCGTGACCAGAGCACAGACTATGGTATTGCTGTGTGCCTCTTTGTCCTAAAGTTAAGGGCCTTCGATTTTGCTTTCATTTGTCTGACTCTGTCAAACCAATATCGATAAAACGTCTGCACTGAAAAGCAAATGTGAGAGGATGTAAATATCACCAGCAGGGATCCTATTGGACTGATCCTTAGTAATTTATCTTCTTGCTGTTTGATCTCATTCATAGCAAAATCAGAAATGTGTGTAGTGCCAGCCCCTGACAAGCCTGCACTGTCAGAAGAGGAAGTGGAGAGGAAGTCCAAGTCTATCATTGACGAATTCTTGCACATCAATGACTTTAAGGTAAATGCTGACAGTGAAGGCAGCGACTCTTAGGCAGCCCGTGTCAGAGAGCATGGCAGCTTGGTATGGGCTAGGTGTCCTTATGAGCAGTTGGACATGGACTGAGTAATCCAGCCCTTTAGGGTTCAGTTGGCTCAGCTCATGCATTTCTGCCAACTTCTCCGTTTTAAACTGATGATCTCTGTCATTCACAAATTTAAGAGTGGGAAAAGAGAATGGATTCCAGTCAGTGTAACTGAGAGGAGGCTAAACTGACTGTGGCATTAAGGAGCAGACAGTGGAGTGCCACTGTCCACTTGGCTCCCAGTCCCACCTGTCTGGGCCCTTAGACATATTATCATCATGTTCCCTGGTTTAAGGCTGCCATTATTTTTCCTTTGTTTTGTAAGTGGGAAACTGAGGCACAAAAGGACAGCATGTGTTGTGTTCAGAAGGCCTGAGACATAAGGTGCCCCTGTGAGTTTGCCTTACTGCCTTCACCTCCACCTAGACTCTCACGTGACCTCCTGCCTGACAAAAGCCACAGTCTAGTGACAGACAGCAGTGCAGGTGACTCCATAGATGTCCTCTGAGCCAGAGGGGGAGGCAAAGATCGGGAGACACAATCTAGTTCACTGTTCAGGTCAGGAAGTGTCTCTTCTATTAAGCAGCTGCTGGATACATTAAACCTTTGCTTTGGTATTGTTGAAAATCTCATTATTCATTTTTTTTTCTGAATAACCTAGCCATTATCTGCTTTTTGTACACAAAATCACTTTGATTGTTTTTACCCAAGCCTCTAAGCCTTCATACCTGTAATAATAGCTAGCATTTGGAAGTGGGAAGAACGTTATTTTGGTTTTGAGTTTTTTGTTTTCAGTTTCTTTTGCAGCCCAGGCTAGCCCCAAACTCACTAACCAAGGTTGATGTTGTACTTTTACTTCTCTTACCTCTGCCTCCCAATCCCTGGGCGTGTACAGGATGGTTTTGTTGTGTTTTGAGACCATGTTAAGTTGGCGTACTTCGAGGACTAAGCTGACTTTGACTTGCAGCCAACCTCCTGCCTCAGCCTCCCTTTTCCTGGAGTTCCAGTCATCAGCCACCAGACCAGCTAGAGAAAGCTCTTGGTGATGGTAAAGGTGAAGGGGTGATTATGCAGGCTTGACCCTGCAGCAAAGTGACCCTTGAGTGAACCACCAGAGCTGCTGCCCTACACCTACCCAGCCCCTTCCTAGACATCCAGTGCTGGTGAGCTGGCAGTACCTTGGCACCTGGAGAAACGGGAAAGACAGAACTCAAAGAGCTGCTGCAGGTGACACAGCAGTGTCTGCAGAATCAGATGGCTAGAGAGAGGCTTTGTGTCATGCGATGTCAGCTCTAAACGGACTCCCCAACACAAAGCTGCAGTGTACTTGAGGGTCAGTAGTGGAAACTTGAGGACGCCTGTTCACCAGTGTAAGCTTTCTGAGTTTGTGGGAAGACACAGACGTAACAACTAATGACCTTAAGGAGGTGGATGCCTTGTACTAGATAATCGGACCTGAGCACTCAAAGGATTAAATAGCAGAAACGCAGAGAGAGATGCCTGCGCGCCTCCCCTCTGCTGTGGTCAGCAGCCACCTCGCTCAGCTCTGTCCGCTCTGAGGAAGAGGAGTATGCCTCAGGGGTGGAAGGAAAGGGAAAGCTACTAGCGCTGTGGTAGGTAAGAGCTACACAGCCAGCCAAGCAAGCTAGACTGACAGGCTTTGTCCTCCAGTCCGGAGGCGTGCCAGCCAGATCCATCACTCCACAATCCATGTGACCTCCTGTAAGACCTCTTTGGTGAAAGATTGTGCAGTACTGACATCCCAAGGCAGGATAACTCCAGTTGCCACATTAAGTTCTTGTTTGTTGTTTGTTTGGGGTTTGGTTTGGTTTTTTTTTTTTGAGGGGGGGAATTATAGACAGTGTTTCTCTGTAGCACTGTTTATCCTTGAACTCACTCTGTAGACCATGCTGACCTCAAACTCAGCCTCTTCCCCAGTGCTGAGACTAAAGGCGACCTCCACCAATCCCAGGTCACATCTTTGAATCTTGGTGTTGAATTCTGTTTTACAGTATCTCATTTTCATAGTTTTAAAGTGATACATGTTGGCACATACTGTTATATCTATCCTCCATATACATCATATGCATATATGAATGTTAAATACAATAATTTTTCCGAGCACTTGGGAGGCAGAGGCAGGCGGATTTCTGAGTTCGAGACCAGCCTGGTCTACAGAGTGAGTTCCAGAACAGCCAAGGCTACTCAAAGAAACCCTGTCTCGAAAAAAAACAAAAAAAAAAACAAAAAAACAAAAACAAAAAAAAACCAATAATTTTTTAAAATCCATAAACACAGTGTGGTATAATATATATTTATATGCTATCTGGATTTGGTTTTTACAACAGAGTCTCATACTATAGTAGTGACTACTCTCCGCCTGTCTCAACCTCTTAAGTGCTAGGATTACAGGTAGAATTGTCAAACTCTTGTTTAGAAACATACATTAGGGCTGGAGAGATGGCTCAGCGGTTAAGAGCACTGACTGCTCTTCCAGAGGTCCTGAGTTCAATTCCCTATTACAACCATCTGTAATAGGATCTGACACCCTCTTCTGGTGTGTCTGAAAGTACTTACACTGTACTCATATAATTAATAAATAAATCAATATATTTTAAAAAGAGGAAGAGACATACTTTGAGAGTGGCCTTTGGGTTAACATTTACTAAACTGTTAACCCAGGGGCTGGTCTGGCAGTTAAGGGTACTTACTGCTCTTACAGAAGGTCCAGAGCTAGTGCTAGCTCCTTACACACATGTAAGATACATACATACATACATGTTAAATACAAAAATAAATGTAAAAAACAACAACAAACATCAGAGCTATGTGAGGCCATCCCCTAAGGCAAAAGCAGTTCAGAGTCTCACTGCAGTACTTAGTCTCAATTTCAATCTGGATTAAAGCAGTCCTGCCGCCTCAGCTTTCTGACCTGACAAGCATAGGTATACTGATGTGGGACCTTGCTTTGTCACCCTGGTAGAGCCTTGAACCTCAGTGTGCACCCCAGGATAGATTTGAGCTCAGCAGCCATCCTCCTGCCTCAGCATTTTTAGTGCGTGTGTTGCTACACCTAAATCAGTATTTTTATTTCTCTCTACTTTTTATTCTAGAAATTTGTATATAGCACCCTTTTAATATTAAACAAGGAAAAAAAACTTAAATTGGAAAACTGTCTTGTTTGTAAAGCTTTATACTGCTTTTAATAAATTTAGATTTTGAAGTTACCATAACATCAGATTTTGAAGCAAGCCTTTATTTGTTTGAACAGGAGGCCACACAGTGCATAGAGGAGCTGAGTGCCCAAGGCCCACTGCATGTGTTCGTGAAGGTGGGTGTGGAGTTCACCCTGGAACGGAGCCAGATCACCAGGGACCACATGGGCCACTTACTGTATCAGCTGGTGCAGTCGGAAAAACTCAGCAAGCAGGACTTTTTCAAAGGGTTGGTATCTAGTACCTCATACCTAAGCTGCTAGGTGATGTCGGCCATCTCGGCCTCTGTGTCACTGTACTGTTCTAACATCATATGCAGGGTTGATTAATAGAACCACAGTTTGTAGACTGGGCTGAGACATGCATGTTGTCCTCTGATTTCTCTGAGACCTCCATGTGGCGTCTGTAAATGGAAAAGAACCACAGCTCATTCATCACAAGGCTTTAAGTCGGTGAACCTCAGTCTTCCTGGGGAAATTGTTGAGTTTTGTGTGTTTGCCCTCTAGGACTTGTAGGTTTCTGTGAAATGACCCTGAGGTGTCAGAGCTTGCTGTGGCCGGTCTGACTTTTAGTTCCTGTTCCCTTTGCAGCTTCACGGCTCACTGCCATCCTGCTTGTCCTGGTGCTGCCTTGGTTGCTTGCACCCTGAGGCATGGCAGAAGAGGGCTGCCTAGATAGCTCTGTGGAGCCCCACCTCCCTTGTGCTGCCTTTAAGGTTCTATTTTTTCAACCCCTGAGTACGTACTTACTTGGGTTTTGCTCGCTCGCATTGGTCAGTGTGTTTTACCCGGTGCTGTCTTGCTCACACTGCTCTATGAGACTTATTTGAAAGCAGGCAGTTTCTTGAGAGGCTTGCATTAGCCTGCTGTCTTGAGATGGCTTCTCTTCCCTGTGGTTTGCATCACTGTCTAAGGCTCCCACTGAGCATCCCGTTGGCGAGGTCTTCTTCCCTGCTTAGACTTTGATCCAGGGATTGCCTCCTTCAGTAGTTTGCTGTTTGTTGTGCAGAGCACAGTGTACGGTGCATAGGTGCAGAGCTGCTCCCTCTCATTCACTTAGCCCATAGGAGATACTAGTTCAGTAGTGCAAATAGAAGCAAATTGCATGACTAAGGTAATCCTTCTAAAAGGATTTAACACTATAAATTTCAATACCAAATCGTTTTATAAGCAGTAAGGATTTGATTCCCAACTGCGTTTTGTAAACTGTTCTATGATGAACTAGCTGAATACAAAGTGGAAACACAAGCCAAGAGTTAAGAATATGGGAGTCTTTTAGTTGTGATGTGAGATGAAACAATGTATCGTTTAATGACAAGAATAGTTCAGTTGTCTATTGGGCTCATTATATAGCTTACCCTGTGCCAAGTGTCCAAGAACTTTAGTGGGCAGGATCAAGTGATTATCCCAGAAATCCTGGTGTTCCGCCAGATCGTGTCCCCCAGAGAGGCATTACCAGCCGAGTATGTGCACGTAATGAGAACGTGTGCAAGTCTGCTCTGTTGGAGGTAGATGTCTGAGCGTTGCAGGCTGTGAGGTCATACCTTTGACATGATGAGGATGCCTGAAACCACAGTTAAAAATGTGTCTGAGCTACAGAGAATGGAATTACAGTGGAAAGCACACGTGTCACACAAGGACCTGGAGCCAGCAGTTACCTGCTGTTGCCTGCTCTGGCATGCCCTCATCCCTCCTTTTCATATGACTAGCAGAACCGTGCACATCTCTTGTCTCCGGTTTGTACTTCTAAAAACAGCTGTATGTGAAAACAGTTGGACAAGCCCCGAATTGTTTGCACTAAGTCAGAGGCTATGGTTTGAGCCCCCTTGTGACTGCGTACACACACACACACACACACAGGGGGAGGCTTTTCTTTTAAGTTGTTTTCTGTTTTTGATACAGGTCAAACTCGGTTGCTCAAGTTAAACTGAAAGTTGTAACCCTCTCACCATAGCCTGCCAAACAGCTGGGAGTGTGGGAGTGTGTCCCTGTGCCATAGTTTTATATTTAATTCACCTTTATTTTACATCACACCAAAAAAATTCCAACATTTCACGACACAAATGTCTAGGAATCCTTAGACAACCACATTGTGTAACCTATAATACAGTGTTCCAGTCTTCCAGCTTTCCTGCCGTGTGTGTGTGTGTGTGTGTGTGTGTGTGTGTGTGTGTATGTGTGTGTATCTAAGATGATGAGTCTGTCTCCCTCTCTGTTTGTGATAGCTGTTACCCACACTTTACGTGGCTACCTAAAAATTTCAGAAGTCATTTCTGAACAGAGGTCTTCTCTGCCCCGGTCTGGCACTGCCAGCTGGCTCTGCAGGGTTTCTTCAGTTTGCCTTTGCTTGCTCTGGCCTTTGTCTTCCCGCACTAGTATGAGAGAGTACCGTGACTGTTCCGTGCTCCTCTGGCTGGATCAGTACCTTCATGTGAAAGTGCTTAGCAAGCAGAAACTTGTTGCTTTACTGATTTTGCTCTCTATTTAATTTTAACTTTTAAATTATATTTTCAGTGATTTTTTTTTTCTTCTTATTTCAGTTTTTCTGAAACCTTGGAGTTGGCAGATGACATGGCCATTGATATCCCCCATATTTGGTTGTACCTGGCTGAACTAGTCACCCCCATGTTAAAAGAAGGGGGAATCTCCATGAGAGAACTTATTGTGTAAGTTGTATTTGTTCTAATTAATGTCTATTAATGTAAATGATTCAGCACCCTTCGCCACTCTGTCATAGTGATGTCCAAGTAGCACCTCCATACACTCATGGGCACAGCCTATAACTGTTTAGCATTCTTTTTTTAATATTTTATTTTTATTTTATGAACATTGATTAGTGATTTTACCTGCATATATTTCTGTGTGATAGTGTCAGGTCCCCTAAAATTGGAGTTACAGACAGTTTTAAGCTGCCATGTGGGTGATAGGAATTGAATTCAGGTCCTTTGGAAGAGCAGCCAATGCTCTTAGCCTCTGAGCCATCTCTCCAGCCATCTTAGCCTCCATTGTCAAGGGGAAATTGTTATATTATGTGTAGTTGAAATCTGTCATGGATGTGAGAGACCCCTGGCCCTTTGAGGTGGTAGTCACTCAGATCAGAGTCTAGGAGGTGGTTATTTCTAGATGTTTCTTATTAATCTGGGTTTATTCTGCCTTACTGAGCTGCATCATTGTATTACAAGCTCACGGTTATTCTATTTTTTTATTTTTGGTTTTTCAAGACAGGATTTCTCAGGGGAGCCCTGGCTGTCTTGTAACTCATTTTGTACACTGTAGCTGTCTTCAGACACACCAGAAGAGGGTGGCAGATCTCTTTAGGGGTGGTTGCCAGGATTTGAACTCAGGACCTTTGGTAGAGCAGTCAGTGCTGTTACCCACTGAGCCATCTCGCCAGCCTGAGTCTCCTCTTAAAGGCTCACATATTGGCACTTTGGGGATTGTGAAGTCTTCATGGGAAACCAAAACAATAAAAATTTAATTGAGCATGGTCTCGGTTGATTGACAGTGGGACCTTTTTTTGAAGAATTATGATATAGACCCTAGAGAACTTAGTTTAGGAAAAGACTGGGTTTTTTTGTTGTTGTTTTTGTTTTTTTGTTTTTTGGGTTTTTTTTGGTTTCTCGAGACAGGGTTTCTCTGTATAGCCCTGGCTGTCATAGAACTCACTCTGTAGCCCAGGCTGGCCTCAAACTCAGAAATCCACCTGCCTCTGCATCCCAAATGCTGGGATCAAAGGCATGCACCACCACTGCCCAACTAGGAAAGACTTTTGCCTCACTCTGAAAATACCATAGAGAAAAGAAAATTCTGTCTTAAATCTGCTTGTGACTGAGCCTTAACTGAGCATCAGTTTTTCCTGTGATGCCATAGGTAAGTAGAGAGATGTCCCCACCACTTCAATCATTGAAATACTTAAATAGAAAGATAGATCCTTGACGCACACCTTTAATCCCAGCGCTTGGGAGGCAGAGGCAGGCGGATTTCTGAGTTCGAGGCCAGCCTGGTCTACAAAATGAGCTCCAGGACAGCCAGGGCTACATAGAGAAACCCTGTTTCAAAAAACCAAAAAAAAAAAAAAAGAAGAAGAAGAAAGCAAGCAAGCAAGCAAGCAAGCAAGCTAGATCCTGGGCTTCTGCACCCACCTGCTCCTCCACTATGCTTGGCGTGACCAGCACGTCTGATGGGCTGGCCCAAGGACTGTGTCTGAGCAGAACAGACGCACGTCAGTGTTCACCGGCTGCTCCTATCTTTACAGGGAATTCAGCAAGCCATTACTTCCTGTTGGCAGAGCTGGGATCCTGCTTTCTGAAATCCTGCACCTTCTATGCAGACAAATGGTAAGTGCCAACAGTGTCAGACCCTTTGACTATGTGG
This sequence comes from Montemys delectorum, assembly GCA_019843815.1. NCBI lineage: Eukaryota > Metazoa > Chordata > Mammalia > Rodentia > Muridae > Montemys > Montemys delectorum. The sequence continues at coordinate 23,855 of JADRCD010217199.1, forward strand.
TGGAAAGGGCAGTGATTGCAGTGAGCTTGGATTCTGTGAACAGATCCGGGCTTGGTTTACAAGTATTCCCATTTCTTTTTGACCGTGGGAGAAGAGTATGGCCACTGTTTGGCCTGGATTCTGTCAGAGGTTTTGTTACCAATAACTCTGGGAAGAATTCTCCAGTCACAACCAGAATGGGCAGCTATGGTTCTAAGCAATCTCAGGCTACATGTTATTTATGTCTAAGCTTTGTCTTCTTTTGAACAAAATATATTTACTTTTAATAGATTTCAGTAAAAAAATAAAAAAACAAAAAAAACTGTGAGTGGGGCTAGATAGATGGTTCAGTGGTTAAGGGAACTTGCTGATCTTGCAGAGGACCCTGGTTTGGATGACTGTCTGTAACGCCAGCTTCTCGGGTTCTGATGCCCCCTTCTGGCCTCCATGCAGTCAAAACACTCTGTCTTAGTCAGGGTTTCTATTCCTGCACAAACATCATGACCATGAAGCAAGTTGGGGAGGAAAGGGTTTATTCAACTTACTTCCACATGGCTGTTGATCACCAGAGGAAGTCAGGACTGGAACTCAAGCAGGTCAGGAAGCAGGAGCTGATGCAGAGGCCATGGAGGGATGTTTCTTACTGGCTTGCTTCCCCTGGCTTGCTCAGCCTGCTCTCTTATAGAACCCAAGACTTCCAGCCCAGGGATGGCACCACCCACAAGGGGCCCGACCTCCTTTGATCACTAATTGAGAAAATGCCCCACAGCTGGATCTCATGGATGCACTTCCCCAACTGAAGCTCACTTCTCTGTGATAACTCCAGCCTGTGTCAAGTTGACACACAAAACTAGCCTGTACAATTGACCCCTTGTCAACTTGACACACAAACATCACTATTAAGCCTCAACCCTTATGTTCTTATTCATCCCCAAGATCTAAAGTCCCACAGTCTTTACATATTAAAAGTTCAATCAATTTTAAATGTCCAATATCTTTTAAAATTCAAAGTCTCTTAACTGTGGGCTCCACTAAAATACAGTCTTCCTTCAAGAGGGAAAAATATCAGGGCACAGTCACAATCAGAAGCAAAACCAATGTCTGGGATCCAACTCATGATCTTCTGGGCTCCTCTAAGGGCTTTGGTCACTTCTCCAGCTGTGCCCT